>MU183115.1:96879-120352 GCA_016904865.1 Pissodes strobi
GTTTACGAGATCCCAATAGTGAGAAGCGAATTTGTTTCACCCTGTATAATATAAATTCTAATTAACTTTTTTGGAACAACTTTCCCGATTTGTTAATAAAAAAAAACGAGTATTAACTGAGAGAATGTGACTAAAGAATTGGAGAAATACAGGTTGCTAACTTTCCACTCAGCCCAACTATGAAGTTGGCAGGTATAAACAGGTGAGCAAGCATTATTAATATACCCTCATCAGTTATTTAATCGATTTTTTTTATAAAATGAAAGGTTATTTTATTCCCCGCCCAACAGTATTATAGGTTGCCTTGGTAAAAGTTTGTCGCATCCATGGCTGCCTAGATTTTAGATGTTAGGTTTTGACCGCGAGCGTGGAGAGTGACGGCCCGGGGATCCAGAGAGGCAAATTTGTTTCACCATGTATAACTGCATTGGCCCCAGATTTAGCTAGGCAACCCATGTGCGATTTATCAATCTATATATTATCTAACATATAATCTTTGTCATCGTCAAATAACAGATGAGGGTACCTATATATTTCTAATACCGGATATTGCACTATATGGTTTGGCTGATGTCAGATTTCCGGAAGCAGGCGATTATATCAAGAGCGCTCTCCTAATAGAGTCATACTGGATAGGCGAAGATTTGCAAATATATAGAAGTTTGACTGAAACAAGTACTTTGAAACCAAATAATCAATTAAAAGGGGCCCATCGGACTGTAAGAACTCCAGAAATCGAAGAAGCAGTTTTAAATTGGATTAAAAAATTCTGCACGACTTTCTGTTATACCCGTATCATATTCAACGTGTCTAAGCGTTGCATCTCCGAGATTGATTTTCTTTTGAGAGTTAATTTTTGTCATTGGTTCCTAGAGATAATGACGCATGATCCCTTGTTTGACCATGAAATAATGTTTACAGATGAAGCTAATTTCTCTATATAGAAACGCTGTCTGAAATTTCCACAATAATCATAATATTCGGGCCGCCGCGCGCCCGGCGGCCGGCGAAAACCCGTATGCGTACAATCTAGGTACCAAAATGTATGCATATCAATTAAATACACAATATACCTAATATATTAATATATGCAGGGACTCCAAGTCATTTACTTTACTAAGTTGGTTTAAATCCAACTTAAAGTAGTTAGTTTTCAATTTAGGAAAACACTTTTTATACGAAAGTTGTTTGGCTTTTTATTCCCTTTCAAATTGAATATAGGATAGCTTTTGCTAGGACATAGAGAAAAGGAGTTGTAGCTGAAAATCCGGAAAAAGTGCAAACATTTTGAGGTTCTATGGTTACAGTTAGTTGCGCCAAGGGTGCAGGATGTCAAAAACTTGGTTTCTGCATACTTTCGACAATAATTATATACAATTTAAAAAAATAAAATTTTATATCTGATTTGCTTCGAGGTTAAATTACCCCGTTATTGGGCTATTAATAATATACTGGCATATATAAAACTGCATTTTTAGGTCCCATTTTGCGGGTAGAAAAGTTACAATCTTTACACACTAGTGCATATAATGCAGGGTTGCTAGCTTTAGTTTGATCCAGTTTGATCGAAAACAACTGTAAAACGAATGAAGATTTTAATGTACGGTTTTGCAGATTGGATTGGATACAATTTTGAACTGAGTATTAGTTTCTCAACTCTCTATCGGCGTCTTTCATCACTTGAAAAACGTTTTCGTTATTTCTTACTGTTCCGTTTAGTTTGGATTTGGACAAGCGCATTGGCGACTGCACGCGGTGATGGAGACGGTGGCATGACTGGTTTGGTCAGAGTACAAATACTATTTATTTATACCGTGGTTTGGTTATGATCCATCTAATAAATACTTAGAATGTCATTTTATGAAAAGAATAATATCTGTATGGAGAGTGAGAATAAAAGTTATTTCATTACATTGTTTTTGCGAAGTGGTTTTCTCATAATTATAAAAATAAAGCCAAAAATTGACAGATATGCATGGTGAAATTATATGTGAAAATTGGTCTTTTTTTAATAAACTGTGAGTATCGAGGCCAAAACTCGCAATAAACGCTAGCCTGTCTGCGAAAAGCACATCTTGATATCTTTGTTGGTTCTCTGTTATTTCGGATTAAAATGCGTCAAGATTTTAATTTTTATATTAAGATTAAATAATAAATTTCTTTGTACATACAATTAATTGTGTATTGTAACCAAATGAAGAATAACGTTTTTTATAGTTGGGTTAAGCTAAGTTGATATTTGATTCAGATCAAAACTCTGAGTTAATCAAAACTAAGAATTAATAGGTACGAGCCAAATCTGATTTTTAATTTGGTTTGAAACAATTTAAATAATCCACATCGAATACTTTTGTCCAGTTAAATCAGCCAAATTGATCACTGTGCGCTTTCCATGTTGATTTTTTATAGGTATCAGTTTAACCAATGATTTGGTCATAAATATTTTCTTTTACCGAATATCACCATAATTTTATGTGAACAAAAAATATAATATACAAATCGAAATTCAGTTCAATGAGTTTTTTTTTAGTTAAAGACATTCACACTAGTTAAGTCACCACAACCTGTGGGAATTGGCCATTCAGTCAGCAGATGCACCGATGGGAACTAGATTTAAGCAATGTAATGTAATTTACCTCCTAAGATAAATTTTATGTATGATCATTCTCTATTTAGCTATGGTCAAGTAAAGTCAAACTGTAGTTAGCTCCTAATAAATAATTTTTAAAAAGAGATTTTTGAAAGTTAAATACTTAAGTGGCGCAGTCGGTAGGATTGTGCGGTAGTGTTCATCATCAAACGACCAGAATCTTCAGGCCAGATCCACTACTTGGGTTATCCAGCCCTTCAGCGCAATCAAAGGGACGAAGCTACAGCAGACCAGACACAGCGAGAGAATCGGGAAGGAAGCGGAGACTACAGCAAACTGTAAGTGCCATTCCTTTCGTTTCCTTTTGACCCTCTGTATAAGGTACTCGGAAGGTATAGATAAGCAATTTAATTTTAATTTCAGTCTATTGGAGACAAATTTTCGCAGTCTATTGAAGACAATTAGGTTAGTGAATTAATCAATCAAAGAATTTTATTTTAATTTCTCAATCGAAATAAACGAAAAATAATAATTATTAAATTAAAAATAAAATAATAATTTTATGAACGAATTAGACGATCTCGTAGAGAAGCTAAATTCGTTAAGTTTCAATAAAAACAGTACTGCAAGTACAATATTAGAATCAAGTGGTAATAGTACCGTAGGTACAGCGATTATAGACGAAATTATATCTAGTACTGCAAGCACAGATATAATTGGCAGCATGCCTAACGGAAACGAAGATAATCGAGTTAGAAATAATATGAATTGGAATCTTTTTAAATCCAAATTGGATAATATTAAGCCCTACGATGGCGATAGTAATACTTTAAACAAATTTATTTTAAAATGCGAGAACTTAATAAGATCTTATGCCGTATTAAACGATGATGAATTGAATCAGCATATTTTTGACTGTTTTCAGGAAAAACTAATCGGAAAAGCCGAAATTTTAGTAGGAAATAGATCCGAATTAACAAATTGGAATGATTTAAAATTAGCTTTAATACAATGTTTTGCTGATAGGAGAGATTTAGATTGTTTAGTACAAGAATTAACGCGAACGAGACCCTACAAGGGAGAACATTTATTAAATTTTGGTAGTAGGTTGCAATTATTAAGAAGTAGGGTAATACAACGTATTAGCAATGATAATACTCTTGATCAAAATCAAAAACTTTGTCATATAAATCTATACGACAAAACAGCGCTTAACACTTTTATAGCAGGTTGTTCAGGAATTCTGAAAAATAACATGTATATTAGAAAACTAGACTCTCTGGAAGATGCTATGGGTTATGTAGCTGAATTTGAAAATTTTGAACGATTATATGGAAATTTAGGACAAACAGGAAATCCTAATAAAATAAATAACTCTATTAATAGACCATTTACTCATCAAAATCCCCAATATTTTCAGTCACAGACAAACGCAAATTTCCAACCAAATTTTAATCGCGTGAACCCAAATTTTAGTAACCAAAATCAATCTAATATGTCTTTAAAACCTTCATGGCCCTCATAACCTATAAATATTCAACCGAAGCAAATGCCGACCAAACGTTATCCAACCAATCGAGAAGTATTTGGACCACCTCGTAATGTATTCAAGCCAAATCAAACTCCACCAAATCAACTTCCAAAACCAACTCCTATGTCAATTGTATCTAGAAATACAAATGGATTCACCAAAATAAATCCCCAAAATCATACCTTTTCTAGACCAATTAATCAATATTAAAGGCAAGTTCAACCATATCAAAACCCAAAATACGTTTTCGATGAACTTTATTCAAATGAATTCGAGGAAGATGAATCGAATAATTTCTTAAACTCATATTCCGATACGTATTGTGACGAAATACAGTATGAAGCACAAAATCCTATGAATATCAATAATCAAATCGATTATGACGATAATGCCCAAATAGAACAAATTCACGAATTATCTGTAAACGATAATAATGAAAATTTTCTAGACCCAGGCCCATCAAAACCACAAGCCTGACGGAAATTAATATTTCCTCTAGTAACGCTTTACCATATATACAACTCGAATAACCGAAAATAAAATTATTAATCGACACAGGCAGTCTAAGACCTATAGTGGCTGAACAATGTTTCCCACAATGTATTTATCGTTCTCAAAATATTATCAAAACCGCCATAGGAAGTGAAAATACCCAATTTCAAGCCAAGTGATATTCAAATTCAACCACCAAAGATTCAATTACCAGTAGTTCAACCATCCACTGACAATGAAACAGTGCATACGTCAGTAGAAAACCCGATATTTGCAATACCAATATCCGAAAGACCGATCAATGAATATAAAAATCAAATAATAATCACCGACGGAGAAGTAGAAAATATTCAAATACGAAAAGAAAAAGTCTTTGAAAATAATAGGATGTATGTCACTATCTCTAATAGAAATCCAACACCTCATTTCGTAAAATTACTAAAAGAAAATATAGACCCTAAACGAGTTTATGCAATTTTCTTTAGAAACGATTTATTAGCACGAAATTTTACTGTGACTCTACAAAACCTATTTCGAAACTCTGCATATAAATTAGTACATTGCACTACATTTCTAGAAGACATGTCATAGAGACATGAATGAAATGAAAGCAGCACTCAGCCGAATATTCTATTGGCCAAGAAAGTCTATAGATATCGATAACTATATAAACAATTGCGAAACTTGCCAAAAGAATAAGTACGATAGAGATCCACCAATAATCAAATTTAACCTCACTCCAACAGCCTCAAAACCATTTGAGCACATTCATGTGGACACTTTCAGAATTAATAGCGAAGCTTTTGTCACCGTTATCGACTCATTTTCTCGATATGGACAAGCCTACCCTCTTAAAGCTATTGCCGGAGTAGAAGTGATAGAAAATCTATTCAATTTTATAACACATCACGGACTTCCATTAAAAATTACCGCCGATCAAGGTACCGAATTTAAAAACAAGGAATTAGAAGATTTTTGTAAAATGTACAAAATCGAATTACACTTTACTACACCCAAAAATAGTAATTCAAATTCCCCTGTTGAGAGATTTCACTCATCAATTATAGAAAGTTATCGTTGTTTACAGGAAGACCATAATAATCTAAATACGGAACAATTAATCAAACGAGCCGTTATGGGATATAATAATTCAATACATAGTGTTACGAAATATACCCCATTCGAAATTATCACAGGACATATAAAATCAATAAATCCGTTCGATCTTAATGATAATATGATAATTTCAAACTATGTACAAACTCATAAAGAAACATCGAATAAGCTCTATGAACGTATAAAAGAAGTCAACGAGCAAACTAAACAAGACATAATCGAAAAGCGAAATGAAACAAGAAACGAACCCCCGGATTTTCAATCGCAAAAAATCGCCTATATAAAAAATGTATCCTAAATTTAAGAAAGTTAATTTAAAAGGTCAAACAGACATCAAAATAAAAACAAATAAAACATCATATCATAAGAGTAGCGCTAGGAAACCTAAAATTAAAATGAAACAATCTTTTCAGGTTAACGATGCCGAAAAAATTGACGACTCTGTTCCTAGTACTTCACATAGGACTGACGATAGGAGCTGACATTCAAGTAACAAACTTAAATAACCCTATCCTTCCTATAAAATTAGGAAACTCTAGAATAGTATATAATAGACATACGTTTTTCCCTTATATAGACTTAAGTTACTTAATTAATCAATTAGATGATATCAAAAATAATTTCTTAATAATTAGAAATCATTTATTATTATCAAATGCTACGAATCGTATTTCTTATCATGGCTTAGCGGAAAACTTACTTGTTAGAACAGAATATTTAATTCAAATCGCGAGTAATAAGTTACAAAATTTACACCCACATATCCGAAAAGAACGAGGATTAATAAATATTATTGGAGAATCAAGTAAATGGCTATTTGGTACGTTAGATTCGGAAGATAGTCAACGATATGATGAAGCAATAAATATTTTGAATACAAATCAAAAACAAATTGCCAATGAAATGAAATTGCAAATTTCACTCTCAAAAAATCTAATAGAGAATTATAACAACACGATTATTACTCTTAGCAAAAATCAAGACAAACTTCAACTTGGTTTAAAAACGCTTCGTAATACAATGGAACGAGAAATAAAGTCCTTAGGAGATTATCTTAGTTTTCAAGGCATTCTTACGCAATTAAATTTAGATTGCCAAAATGTAATTATGTTTTTGGACAATTTAGAAAACGCTATTATGTTTGCAAAAATAAACGCTCTTCATAATAGTATTCTTTCAAGTTCTGACTTAAATGAAATGTTATAATACTTAACAAAGATTTACAGGAAAAATGAAATTCCAAGGTTCCAAAATATATTGTTTTATTATCAATTTTTTGGTACGCAAATAACGTTTTCAAATTCAAAGCTTATCTTTGCTATTCATGTACCGATACTGAGACCCGAACCTTTTACCTTTTTTCATATTTACCCAGTAATCCAAAATCAAATGATATTTATCCCAAAATACCCTTACCTGGCACAAAATGAAGAAAAGAAACAATTTTCCAACAACATTTGCCCCACCGTTGAAGAAACATACTTCTGTCTGGAAGAATTTCACCCTCGGGACGAATGTGTGAACAGTTTATTGATGAACACACCGACAGCCGACTGTTCAACTTTCAAAATCAATATTGAAGAAGCGATCGTAGAACAAATCACGAAAGAAATGGTTCTAATCCTGCCAATTAAAGCCGAAAAATTATTAGCCAAATGTAGCAGCGATCAATATTTGCCAATCGAACAATCAGTTCTAGTCAAAATACCTGAAAACTGCGAGATCCAAATCAATGGAAGAAAATTCCTCAATGATGTGAAACTTCAAGAAGGAAAACCATTAATCCTGCCAGAAATCAAACTGTCTGCGATAACGCACGAAACTATTTTGGAAATGCCAAATATAACCAATATTAATCTTGACGAAATTTACCGCCTCAAGGATGCAGCCAATCAGCTGACTTCGTTTAGTATTGACAGCCAGCAACCCCAAAATACGTCATTTTACATCACCCTTGTGTTTTGCTCCCTAATTATTATAATTCTAGCAATAACACAAAGAAGAAAAATCTACCAGTTATGGAGATCCACCCAAAATAAGAAACCTAGGGATGAAGAAGAAGTCACACCCATGGAAAGCATTCCTTCGAAAAAACACTCCGTAATTTTCGAATCTTAAGGATGGAGGAGTTAAGTCACCACAACCTGTGGGAATTGGCCATTCAGCATGAAACCGAGCCCGTGTGACTGCCCAGTCAGCAGATGCACCGATGGGAACTAGATTTAAGCAATGTAATGTAATTTACCTACTAAGATAAATTTTATGTATGATCATTCTCTATTCAGCTATTGTCAAGTAAAGTCAAACTGTAGTTAGCTCCTAATCAATAATTTTTAAAAAGAGATTTTTGAAAGTTAAATACTTAAGTCACTAACTACTTTTTAGATTACGCAGGTATATAAAGTGTAAAATATCTTAATCTCTAAGCAGTTGCAATGCTGGCAATTTTGTTCATTCCAGGTTAATAAGAAGTTAGTTCCGAGATCTCTTGCAAAAGTGTCACTAGTTGGGACGTACCTGCAGGCAGTGTACTGGAACTTCTGCTATTTATTGTTTATATCAATTCACCATGTTCTGAAAAACTCATCTATATATCTATATAGAAGACCGTTTTCACATGCGATCTCTCGAAAACCAATGAATTTAGACATATATACTTGCATATGTATTATAATTGAAAAATTATGGAATATACAGTGTTCCATTTAAAAAATAAAACTGACATAGACCATTTTTTGGGACATTGTTTGTTCAAAAGTATTTTTATAACTTCCCCCGATTGGATAATCATATCCTTAATATAAAATAGTTTAGCTGTAATAGTAGACGAGAGGTACAAGATCCTTGTATTCTGTTAATTCGGTTAGGCTTAATCTATTCAAAAATATTTTAAAACCCATTATACATGAATTAATAATAAATTACACCTTTTATTATTATTGTCTTACACGGTAGTATAAATTACTGGGTTAGTAGAATGAGACGTTTACACTCTACTAGTTACTATTTTTATGCTTTGTTGTTTACATCTTCTATTTTTTTTTGTATAAAAAGAATGGAGCGCGTGGAGAATGAATTACTACTGATATAAGTGGAAACAGTATTTGGTATTGGCTAGCAGCCTTTATTTGTGATTATAAGTATTTCCCAAGAACCTAAATTATAGAACACTACACTGATGCAAGCTAAACTATTATGATAGTTTATAAAATGGATATTTGTACAGGGTTATTATTTATAATTCAACACCTTATAGCAGGTTTTATTTTAAGAGCTGACGTTCGGAAAGTAAACAAATGACCAACAACTTTGTTTTTTAAAAGGAATCTAGTTAATTTACGGAGGGTTCGTTCGTTATTGATTCCGAATATACACCGTTTGATACCTCTATCTTTAAGATTCGCGCCTACCTACTGCAGTTTTGAGCCTTCACGCATGCGCACGTGCTACTTCATATATTTTTCAAAGTTCTTTTTTCGTTTTTTTTTCTTCATTTTGGGTATTGCCTTGGGTTAGTTTTGTCTGGTTGCGCCCCCGAAGCGAGCGTAGAGCCACGCGTGAAGTGAAATATTAGAAACACCAGGCTGCTGCCAAATGAGCAGGTCCGAAGGTCGAAAATTTGCAGTAGGTAGACGCGAGTATCTTTAAGACTATAACTGAGAAAAACGACAAAGCGTGACCAGTGCTGCCAAACGTGTCACGAAAAATTACTGGCAGGTTTATTGTTCATTCCTGGCAAAATGCATTTTAAGAAAATAGATACCAAATTTTTCCTAATTTGGTAGGAAGGCTTTTTTATTCTTCTATTACAATTATTGCATACTTTTATTTTTAGGAATTGATATCAATTCACTCAAAATAAGGACATCTCTGATCAGCAGTGATCACTGAGTATATTGGCATCCTTTTCTGTGACATGCTATTGAAATATTTTAGAAATACACTCAGTGACCAGGGTGCCAATGGAATACGCTATCTAATGTAGTATAGAGCTGGTAGACCGACGTTTTTAAATCGATTATAATTATTTTTACAAATTTAAACCCTTCTATATTTTATTTAAATAAAGCCGAGAGGAAGTTATGGAACGTTTATTAACAATACCAAAAAGTGATAATTGAAACTTTTAAATAAAATAAAAAAAGACACAAATTTAAATAAAGAAATAAAAAGCAAAAATGCAAATGAACAGAAAAATAAAATATTCGTCTTTTTTATGAATAACAAACAAACATAGATTTTCTTTTCGGGCCTCTATATATTAACATATACTTAAGTTCACACATACAGCACAAAAGGTAAAATGAAGCAAATGCAAGACCTACCTTCCGACCTTCCTTAACTGTCTATTTAGAATTGTATTATAGGAACGATTTTCTTACATTACCTGTTCAATTAAACGGAATAGAAAAATACAGAGTATAGAGATGATTTTATTTTAGAGATGAGGCATCTAGTTGATTTTCGTAGGTACTTGCACTATCGACTATAGTAAATTAGTAAATTTCTAATTTTGTTGATATTGTTCTATAATTTAATTTTTGACTTTAATATATAAATAGAAATATGTATTTTTAATTGGTGCCTATCAATTCCTGGCAAAATCACTGACATTGCTAATAATTCCTGGCAAATGCCAATAATTACTGGCAAATTGGCAGCACTGAGTGTGACCAACTAATCCGTATACGAATCTCCAAACGCACATGTCCGGGTTTATTGCTTTATTACTGTTCAAATAACTAGATAAAAATAAGGAAATTCGATATTTGAAGCCCTCAATTTAGTCTTGAATTTTTCTTTCTGGACTGTATTTTAACATGTTCTGGATAAAAATGACATCATTGTAATATCATGATTAAAAAGTTAAAAACGTACTAAGGTTTTTTCGCTGAAACGTTCGAGGGTTTGGGTTTTTAGACTATCATATGAAATTTTGTTTCCACACACAACACTCCGCATTTTCATCGTATGAAGGTAATAACGGTAAGCTCAAAATTAAAAATAATGCTTTGGTGGAAAATATTTGCGTATTACGCCACTTAGATCTGTAATAGATAAAAGCAAATTCAGATGTTGCTGATATAAATTGGCACTAAATCCAATTTAATAACCCTATCGAAACTAGAATACCTAAAAAAGTACCTTCGTTTTCAAAAGTACAAACCTGAAAACAAAAATGTTAAATATGAAAATGCAGTGCTCAAATTAATCTGTTAAGTTTGGGTTAGTTAGTCTGTAGATAAGTATCCAAAACAGCATATATTTCAATAACAACTTATTCTCTGATGTGGCGATTCTCAAATGTCAAGGGGGTTTCTTAACTAACTGAATTTTAAAGTCAAATCAGCTTGAATTATTGTGTCCATTGAAAAATTCTAAAAACACTTAGTTATAAAAAGATAAGATTAGCCTCGATTGCAAAGAAAAACGATAACTCGTATCCAACAATGGATTACTCAGATTAGATGTGTTAAAGCTGGGATTAAATCTTGATTTTCTATGATCATTCGGCTATATTGATATTTTGAAACTTCTCAGGTTTCAAGTATATGCCGATATTTTATATTTCGGATAATAGAAAGCTTTAAATAAGTCATGATGTCATGTTATTTTTCATTACATCCAGTGTACACCTTTTAATGTTATGATCCACCTTGTTATCTCAAAGAGAAATAATCTTTTTACTTTACAAAATATATTAATTTTTTATACATTAGTATGTAGGGAATAGTATATTACACAACAAGTGTCGAAAGTGAAAGTACTAGTTTTCAAACTAGGATTTTAGCACAATGCATTAGTAGTAGACCACCAACACGGACACCAACCAGAGAGGTGAGTCATTGAATATTTACTAGGAGAGGGGTTGGTTACTAATAAGGGCTCTGAATAACTTTTGTAACTGCCAATAGGCAGGAGGTATTAGATCTAACGGTTAGTGATAATCTGTTCCACAAAAATCTCAAAGTGGATCATAGACATATTCTTTTTAATCTGAGAACAGGTGAAAGACTCATCATTGAATACAGGAACCCTAAGTGCACTGATTGGGCTGGTTTTAATCTTACCCTTCAGGAGCAGATGCGGATCTCTATTGCACATATATTAATTCGTAAAGATATTGAGTTGGCTTCGGAGTAACTGAGGTCAGCCATAAATGTGGCTTATCACGAAAACTGTCCACTCAAGACTAAAATGGATTAAAGAGGAACCACTTGGTGGAACAACTCCCTAGACAAACAAAAGAAAGAGGTTGGTAAACTCTTCAATCGAGGTATTAGACCGGCTTATGGGATCAATACAGAACTACTCTAACGAACTACAACAAAGCCATCAGATAATCAGAGATACAAAAAGGAATTCATGGGAAAACTCCTGCATAATAGCTACAACGGGCAGTGCTAGGCTCCATATAATTCTCTAGAGAACCCGTTCAGGAGTTAGTATCGCTAAAACGTCCTGATCACGGAATCTGGTAAAGAAGCGTTAGAGCTTCTGGCTAAGACTCACTTCCCAGGATGTTGGATTCTGCCTAATAATGAGCAACAGCCTTTCTGGGACCGAGCAAATCGGCATAAAACGGGGGCTGGATTGCACCCAAGAACGTGATTAATGCATCAACAATTAAAAGTGCTATTCTATCGGTTCAGCTTGGTGAGGACGGGATATTTTCAACACTGCTGCAAAACGGTTTGGAGATATTAACACCGTTCTTAATTAAACGTTTTAGAGCCAGCTTAGCGAGTAATTATATATCTAGCAGCTATACTATGGTCAGAGGTGTAAGATAGGAAGTAGGGAATCAACACCTAATTCATGGAGACCAATAAGTTTGACCTCCTTTCTGTTGAAATGCATAGAAAAGATACTGGACGTGCACATTAGAACGAGTGCACTTGGTGAGTATCCACTACATGCTCACCAATATGCGTATCAGACCGACAAATCTACAGAACTAGGACTAAACAACCTTGTCGAGAACATAACACAAACGTTAGACTATATAAGATTATCACGGTGGGTGTGTTCTTAGACATTGAAGGAGCATTCAATAATGCATTACCAAACTCGTTATATACAGCATTAGCTGAAAGAGGGCCTCTTCTGTGGTTTCTCCTAATGGATAGTCTGATAGCGATCCCCTCGCTGTGGCATGTGGAAGTGAAGGCATACGCGTATGATCTAGTAATAATTATAAGAAGCAATTCGCAAGACCCGTCGCAGAGGGCTTTCAAGACGTGCTAGCCGTAGTCTATGACTGGTGTAAAACTTTCTGTGAACCCACACGAAATAGTTGTAGTACTGTTCACAAGGAAGAAAAGGCTGGAAAACCTTAGATCACCTTCACTCAAAGGTGAAACCATTCCATTTGTAAATACAGTGAGGTATCTGGGAATTACCATAGATCAAACACTTAACTAGAATGCGCATGTGAATAAAACTGTCGTAAAAGCGTAACTGTTACTATGGACCAGACGAATTTGTGGCAAAACATGGGGAGTACAACCCAAACAAATGCACTGGCTATATATTGCGATCATTAGACCAATGATAACAGATGGAGCAGCAGCTTGGTACTCTAAGAGGTTGCAGAGCTCCTCGAGAATCAAATTATCCACCTTGCAAAGACAATCGTTTCTGTCAATTAGAGCCGCCTTCGGCACTACACCTACGGCAGCACTTAAGTATCTCCTCAATTTGCTACCTCTTTAAATAGTGCTGGAGAGGGAGGCCAGATGGGCTACGCCTAGATTGACACAGGCGGTGACCAACAATCCGTAGGCAAACAAGCTGCAAAACGCTAATTAACGGGACAGTGTGTTGGGTCTACCCTCAAATGTTATGCCTACCAAAACTAACTATTACCATGCCTATGACGTCCTCCTACCAGAGAGGAACGAATGGGTAAGAGAGTCGGAACATCTGAGAAGAACAGAATATTTGATTCACTGACGGCTCCAAGACTAATGATGGTACAAGAGCCGCTGCATGGAATAAACATGGTAAGGTAGAGCTTAAGTGTTCGCTAAGCAAACATGCAACCCTTTTTCAGGTTGAAGTTTAAGTCATTGATATGACTGCACACTGCATGACTGTGGAACACACTCCCAGGACATCTATTTCCCCCTAATTACAACCTACAACTATTCGAGAAGAGTGTCAATCAACATCTTCGCACACGCGCTCCGCTCGTCGAGTGCCATATGATCTCCCTTTAGTGTGTGTGGCACTGCTATAAAAAAGGGGCTCATCAATAGAAACTGGAAAGGCAAACAATCAAAATATTCTAGCACCTTTCTTTCGTACAGAATACCTTAATCTCCAATGTTTTACTTCACTCTAATCAGCTAGGGATTCCACTTTGAATCCTTGAATTAACTTGTACAGTACAGGGACCACTTGAGTTATCAATTCGGTGCCGCCATTTTATGGATTCTCTTCAACAAAAGGGGGAAAGAGACGCTACGTCGTTTCTTGCTTTGAAAACTTGGAATAATAGCCCAAAAGGAGGTCTTTGCCCTACCTTGGATAAAGATAACTGAGGTGCACGAAATATTCTCTAATATTTGTGCATACAAGAGAAATTGCCCAAAAAGGAATTTGACTTTTTGGCGCGAAGAGGCACTTGCTCGAGCGCGATGACAAGACCGATCAAGCAACGTGGAGTGTTTGCAGAGCACTGACTATTGAATTTCTTTCTTCGAGCGGGTCGCCTGCTGGCGCCACGATCAAATAAAAAGTGGGGATTGGCACTTTGCCGAATTCGTTTGAGATTAAAAGGGTAGAAACGGTTTTCTTTCTTTATTTGGCAGACTGATTGTTCACAATGCTGACGGAGACAAAAATACATTGAATTGAAAACGATTAAGAACGATTTCCTTTCCGAGTGAAAGTTGGCTCTATTGTAAACTATTATATTGACAGCACTGCTGTACAGGTTCGAATTAAGGGATCGTCCGTCTAGGGTTGGACTAAGGGGTTTTAAAGAACTTGACATTTGCTGATTTAAATGTACAAATTCGGTTGTACCCGGGGTGAAATAAATCTATTTTGTGTTTAATTATGGCTCATTCATTCGACATACATACAGGGTGTTATCACCAAAGTATACGGTAAAAAACGATAGTTTCTACACGTGTTGGGGTGTTTCCCCAACAGGCTGTATTTAGCATATACACTGACCAGTAGCCACATACACAAAATATAAATGTTATTTGAACGTTTTTTATAATTCAAATTATTTAGTTGATAGTAACTATCCAAGTACGTTAAAATAAAGATATTTCAAATTCAATTCAGCTCAAGCCCATGTCTGAATTGCTTATCTCCTATTGCTTAGTATTAAGATAGCAATTTATACAATATAGACATCAATTTTTATCGACCTAATAAATTTGCTTATCCTGGAGGAGAAACAAAAGGTACTCATCTGTATCACAGCTTATACCGTACCGAATCAGTTATTTAACTCTACGTCGGCTCCTTTGATGTCGATGAAGCCAGATTTGACTTTTTCATGCTTTCCTCATTTTTCGCGCATGCCCTTCATACATTAAAAATGTTAGGTTTTAATGGCCAGCTGGAACTCAACAGAGACGGACTGGATTTAATTTAGTTTACATTTTTAGTAAGTTAAATTATACATGATATGTAAGTGAAATTGATAAAAAAAAGATATCTGGTAAACGTGATCGAGAATGATCAGTCATTTATACATAACATATGGTGTTTATAAGTGTAAATAAATATATAAATATTTTGATATGAACATAGAATATCAATTTTTCTACAGCCGCGCGCAAAATAATTAAATACTAAATTCAAATGAAATCGCAAAATCGACGAATGCCGTGGATCCTTATTTTGCGCTCTAGCGCAAACATGAAAAAGGAAAATCTCACTTTTTCCGTCTAGTGTGCTATGAATGGTCATGGAAACCGAAGACAAATAAATGACAGTCGTGCGTTTCTTACAGTTTGTTGCTGGCACTCCTGTTCTAAATACTGACAGTCATTTGCAAATTTCAGAATAAGTATAGAGAAAAATGTGCATTTAATTTTAAAAAATGTGGCTGTAGAAACAGTTATGTGTGTTTTTCAAGCGCAAAATAAGATTGCCGTTTTCGAAAGATTACTGCGCTCCGATACGCGTCGCGCAGTAACATTCTTTCTCAAGCGGCAATCCGTTACTTTGCGCTCTAAATACACAAATAGTGTATACACAAATAGTGTATTTAGAGCGCAAAGTAATGGATTACCGCTTGAGAAAGAATGTTACTGCGCGACGCGTAGCGGAGCGCAGTAATCTTTCGAAAACGGCAATCTTACTTTGCGCTCGAAAAACACATAGAACTTTTTCTACAGCCGCATTTTTTAAAATTAAACGCACATTTTTCTCTATACTTATCTGAAATTTGCAAATGACTGTCAGTTTTGACATATTATATTCGGGCTTCGGGCATATTTAGAACAGGATTGCCAGCAACAAACTGTAATAAACGCACGACTGTCATTTATTTATCTTCGGTTTCCATGACCATTCATAGCACACTCGACGCAAAAAGTGAGAATTTTCTTTTCCATGTTCGGGCTAGAGCGTAAAATAAGGATCCACGGCATTCGTCGATTTTGCGATTTCATTTCAATTTAGTAATTAGTTATTTTGCGCGCGGCTGTAGAAAAATAACTATTTCCGCGCCGTGGATGCTGTGGATCCTTATTTTGCGCTCTAGCGCGAACATGGAAAAGAAAATTCTGCCTCAATACCTGGAATTAATTCTATCATTCGTTGAAATACTTTCCAAAGACTTTCGCAGTGATTATATCACGGTAATCTTTGTTCGACTTTGATTCAGATTGAAGTAAACCATCATTTGTCATTTCCAATATGTGTTTTATTAGTCTACAGTTTTTTTCTACAAGCGTGCGGAAAGTACACACTTTCCGCGCGCATGACTGTGCGGAAAGTTGCACTTTTCCGCACGCAAATACTTTCCACACGCTCAACAGTCTGAAAAATAGGCTAAAAGGACTTCTTCTTTCTGACATTTTTTTTTTCACACCACTGGTTGAACACTTTAAATTCCTTCTCGTATCTTGTTCGGGATTTTCCGGCAGTATAATTCTAAGCTGGCTTTTTTTGCTTCCGCTAGGATAGATTCGGGAATTGCGTAGTTTTCTTCATCACTTTCCATCATTTCAGAGAAAAAATGCAAATAAAATATAAATCAGTGAATACTTCAAAAGTTATTTTTAAAAAATATTGCACCTAACACATGCGGAAAGTGTCTTTTCCGCCCTCGTTAGGTAAATAACTATTACGGAATTTTAAAACCAGTTGAAAAACCTTTTATAATTCGCTGACGAAGGCTTTGCATATTTTTATTCAGCCATATGTTTTGTACCAAAATCCATTTCCCCCGTCCCAGTAAAAACCTTTCTCCCTTCTTGTGCATTCTCGAATATTTTTCAAACACTATCGTCCCCAACAAACTATTTCTGCACCGATTTTTAGTCTTGCTGCTTGCAGATTCTTCTAAAATCGGACTGCGAACTTATTATATCATCTTATTATACTTTAAACATCAGTTCCTAATTAATGGTCTGGCGGTTTTTGGGAGGTGGTAATTCTCCATTATTTTTTATTCACTCCTGCTATATTGGTACATGATATTGAGTTTCTACTAGAAGGCAGCTGGTGTACAAGCGCATCATTTACATTTAATAATATAATATTTGCTTTTGCATCAAGAACGCTCTTAGAACCAAGCGGGACAACAGTTGACATATTTAAAAAACGCAATATAGCGCGTTGAAATAAAAATTGTGATTATGGACGTTTGAGTTTTAGCTGTTATCACTGGTACTTAACATGGGTACCTACCTGACTAATAAGTCAATACAATAACAATTGTTATTAATACAGTTTTAGTTACCTATAAGGAATGTACAAATGTGTGTTGTTCCAAAACGATACTTCAATTTCAATTTACAAGGGCGGTATGATAAATTGATTAGTCTTATACATAACCAGCGATAATAAATTATCAAAGACTTATGCGTACCTACATTTAAAGTTTAATAAACTAGTAATCTTCGCATCAAATTTGAAGTTGATCCGTCAAATAGTTTGTTGACAGCAACTGATCGTAATAAAAAGTTTTTGTATTTTGAACAATGAAATTCGCGCGGTTATTACATTTTTGCATCTGAATGGTTTAAGAAGTGCCGACATTTTTGCGCGGATGGAAAGTATGTTGGGTGAAGCTGCTTGTTTCATGTGTAGTGTATCAGAAAAACACTCGGTGAATCCTGTATAATGGGTAAAGCCGAATCAGAAGAAGATACGTAAACAGATTGCAAAATGGCTATGACAAACGCTGAATTTTTCAATTTAGCAAACAAAATTTTCCCGACAGAGTTCGATGGCTCACCTGATAAATTACAGACTGTGATTGACGCCCTTACACTCCTACAAGTAAATTGAGAAAACCACGAAGCCAATGCAGTAGCCTACATAAAGACAAGATTAATTCGGAAAGCCAGAGACTTAGTAGAAGAAAGTGACACCCTAACCTCAATAATAGACAAACTAAAAGCAGGAATTAGGGTAGAAAGCTCACACATGACCAGTGCAAAACTGTCAACAAAGCAACAAAGATAAATCCATGCAACAGAGATCGAAGACCTGGCACAAAGGCTAAAGAGAACATACATCCACGAAGGAGTCCCGGCAGCAGTAGCCGAAACCTACGTTACAAACGCAACAGTTAAGGTCCTAATAACGAATGAAACCTCAGAAAAGGCTAAATTGGTTATGGAAGCCGGAACATTCAACAACTGCCAAGAGGCATTGTCTAAGTTCTTAAATATAAACGACGAGACACCAGCAACGGTGCTATACACAAGGTCATTTTACCCAATCACATGCTCTCCGTTTGGCGCATTTAGAAGAGGCAATAGAGGTAATTATCTCCCAAGTAATGCACAGTACGACAGACAAGACAATAATTGGAGAAAACAACAGAGTCACAACAACAGAAATGGTCATACCTACAGAGGAAGAGCTAATCATTATGCGAATAGAGCCAGGGGAAACCAGCAGAATATGCCTAGAGGAAACGGCAGATACGTAAGGCAGCTTGCAATAGAAGATAACCCGGAAAACTCTGAGGACCCTCAGCTAGGTCCAGCAAGGGGGTCGTAAATATCTTAAATTTGGACCTCACACTTTCGAACTTTGTATCTATTAACTCAGAAATGACCGGAAATGACACGATTGTACTTCTTATGGACACCGGCGCTGATATATCACTATTCAAAAGAAAGAAAATAAACCCACTGCAGGTAAGTCTGCAAAATAAAAGGAGCCACAGATGGTGCGACAGCATCAATAGGTCACTATAAAAAACGAAGACATAGAAACAGAAAGTTTAGATAACTATCAGATTTACAACTTAGATACTACAATGGAAAATAGAGAAGCAGTTTTACCACGAGAACTAGACAAGCAGATACCAGACTTAGCAAAAACTGAAACAATTGCTCTATGTAAAGAATTTTCCGACATTTTTGCTCTAAGTACAGACAAATTAACAACAAATAACTTCTATAACCAACCTTTAAATTGACAGACCAAAATCCTGTATACATTAAGAGCGCATGCTCAAAAAGACGAAATAAACAATCAAGTGCAAAAAATGCTAGAAGACAAAATTATTGAACCATCAACAGCTCAATACAACAGCTCGATATTACTCGTTCCAAAGAAATCACCAAATGGCAAAAAAGCTTGGAGACTTTGCGTGGGTTATAAATCAAAATAAACTAGTGGCCGATAAATTTCCTTTACCTAGAATAGATGACATATTAGATCAACTGGGAAGAGCCAAATTTTTTTCAACCCTAGATCTGAAAGCAGGTTTTCATCAGATTCCGCTGGAAGGAAAATCGAGAGATGTCACTACTTTTAGTACAGATACAGGAATTTTCGGATTCACCAGACTACCATTTGGTTTAAAAGTTAGCCCTAATAGCTTTCAGAGAATGATGAACATCGCATTCGCAGGCATTACACCCGAAAAAGCTTTTCTGTACATGGACGACATCATAGTAATAGTTGTTCGAAAAACCACCACCTTAAAAATCTATAAGCGTTTTTGAGACATGCAGGAGACACAACTTAAAATTAAACCCAGAAAATTGTACATTCTTTCATAACGAAGTAACATATTTAGGACACAAAATTACCAGCGCAGGCATTCTACCAGACGACTCTAAATACGATATAGTAAACAAATATATCCAACCCCAAAGAATGCCCACGAAGCAAAACGTTTTATTGCATTTTGTAACTACTATCGTAGATTCATCCCCGACTTTGCACGCATTGCAAGGCCGTTAAATATGCTTAGCAAGAAAAATGTTCAATTTAACTGGCCACAGGAGTGCCAAAATGCATTTAACACTTTAAAAGCCGCTCTAGTAGACCCAAACATTCTACAGTATCCCGATTTTAGGAAAGAATTTATTTTGACTACGGATGCAACGAAAGAGGCATGTGGAGCAGCTCTATCGTAGAACTTCGAGGGAAAAGATATACCCATTGGATACGCCTCTAGAGCATTTACGAAAGGAGAAGCAAATAAGGCAACCATAGAGAAAGAACTAGCCGCTATACATTGGGCAATAAATCATTTTAGAGCTTTCCAGAAAACATTTCAAAACAATCAATACGGGAAGACATTCCTAGTCAAGTTCGACCACAAACCACTTGTTTACCTATTTGCAATGAAAAATCCATCGTCAAAATTGACCAGAATGAGACTCGATTTGGAAGAGTTCGACTTTAAAGTAAACTACAGAAAAGGGAAAGACAATGTGGGTGCTGACGCCTTGTCCAGAATCAGCGTGGACGAATTAAAAGAAATAGCCAATAAGTCCGGACAAGTTTTAGCAATAACGCGAGCAATGTCAAGGAAGGATAATAAAGAAGAACAAAGAATATTGAAATACCAAAAAGTCAAATTCCAGAACCTAAAATTCTAGAAACCCTAATTAAAGGAAATAGGGAATAAGGTGTTGAAGAATTTCAATATTATTTTATATAAGGATCCAATTGTTATCTCGAATCGCGACGAGAAAACAAACCTAATTAGACAACTTCACGATGATCCACTTATGGGAGGACACTGTGGACAGAAGAAACTACTCAAAAAATTGAGAACCAAGTATCGTTGGAAACAAAGGTCAAGAGATGTAGCAAATTATGTAAGAAATTGTGCCAAATGTCAATTAAATAAAAAGTAAGTGACTCATGTAGAACCCATGCTTATTACACCTACTCCTCAGAGAGCTTTCGACATTGTATGCATTGATACAATTGACCCGTTCCAGAAAACATTTCAAAACAATACGCAGTTACGATCCAATGCGAATTAACAAAATATGTAAAAATAATACCGGTAGCAAATAAGGAAGCGAAAACAATTGCAAAAGCCATAATGGACGAATTCATACTCACATATGGACCAATGAAAGATATAAGAACAGATATGGGTACAGAGTACAGGAATGAGGTATTGCAACAATTGACGAAATTTTTAAACATAAATCACAAATTTTCAACGGCGGATCATAGTCAAAGCATTGGAGGATGTGAGCGAAATCACAAAGTCCTTAACGAATATGTACGCATGTATATTAACGAAGCAAAAACCGATTGGGACGAACTAATCAAATATTACAGTTTCTGTTATAACACTACGCCCAGTGCATATCACAAATACTCTGTTCGAATTAGTTTTTGCACGAAAAGCGGAAATGCTTGAAAATTTGTTAGGAGAGAAAATTGACCCTGGACCTGGACGCTCATTATCAGGAAGTTCGACACTTGATACAAGCAACAAACATTCGCGCTCAACAGTATATCTCAAAAGCTAAAGAGCTGCGTAAACTGACCTACGATAAAGTTAATCAATTACAGCGTAAACCAAGTGATCTAGTTGTAATAAACAACGAAAACCGAACAAAATTTGATCCTTGGTACAAAGATCCTTTCTCCATAACGAGTATAGATGGAGTAAATTGCACAATAGAAGGCGCAACGGGTAAAAAACAAACTGTACATAAAAATCGAATTCAACCGTTTGCGAATCTCTAAGCTCAATCTCCATACTTTTATTTTTGTAAATTAGTCTTAAGCAGTGCCGAAGATCACTTACGCGAGTGACAAACCATTGGACAAGTGCAGTGCGTTAGGAATGACATATAACACAATGTATATTTTGTATAACGTATGTATAAGGTATAATGTACTTTTCTTACTGCTTTAATTATCTCAAGAAACATTTTAGGAATTAATTTTCAATTGACAATTTTTGTGTGTGAATATTTTCCTACTTTTATGTATATTTTTCTACTTTATGTATATATTTGTCTAGTTTTTATGTATATATCTGGTAGAATTTTAATTATTTTAACACCTCTTTGCATTTGGGCTGGCCAGCCAAGAAAAAAAAACAGTCAAGAACTTTTAAAAAGTTCGAATTTTGTGTGGATAGAAGGGCAATAATCGCTCATATTGACTGAATATTCATTATTATTGAGATTTTAAATATATAATGTTGGTATTTTACCAACCAAGTAAAAAAAAAGTAAAAAGAACAAACTGTAGTAACGTTACTGCCACACAATTTTTTTTTATCACAAATACTATTTTTAACAAGATACGTAAACATTTTTAACATTATTAGTTCATTATTATTATTATGTAACCGCATAAAATTGCATATGATGTATAGTTTATTTTTTTACATTTTAGAACGTTTACAAATCATGTTTACAAATCATTTTTGCCACAACAAAAATAAGGAGCATTCACAAAAGAGGGGAGGTGTAGTGTATCAGAAAAACACTCGGTATTTCATAAATTAGATCGTGACGGCAACCCGACTATTTCGAGGTCTAGACGAAGGTTATTTACATTACCTACTACACGTAATATTATTGTTTAAGACAACCTTGTTGAATTGTTATTGTTATTGTAACATTATATTTATAGTACGAACCTACATCAACCCAGAGTAGAGAGAGATAATAGAAGACTGAGTGACGCATTGATATGCGTACGTAGATTATAACGGTATACATTATGTCGCGTTACTATCTTGTATATTCTTTGCTATAATTAATACAGAACTCTATAGTTACCTGGAGTTTTATTCGATAAATAAAAGGAGTTCTACACATGCGATCATAAAAAAAAATCACTAGTGTCTTCTGACAGCGGTCTGTTTTGAACTTTTCTGCTCGATTCCATACGACGCGACGGGACGTTGGCTGAATCAGCAGAATTACTCATGTCTTACGGTCCACTGAATTGCTTTCAACAATTTGGTAGTGCAGTGGTCAGATCCTGTGCTTGTGATACGACAGTCCGGGTTCGATTCCAGTTAGTGCATGCCATTTTTTTTAGGTAATGTTTGTTTCTTTTTTTAAATTTGGGTTAGTTTTGTTTGGTTGCGCCCCGAAGCGAGCGAAGGGCTATGCGTGAAGTTAACAGTACTCTTTTAAATCCTCGCCCTCCCTTGATCCACCCCCTTTAAGAAAACACTCTAAAATGTTTCATCCAGGTACGATAATACTCCCAATAATAAATTTCGGCCTCTGCCACATCAAAATTACAACAAATAATGTATACAAAATTTAATTAACACTTAATTATTGCTGACATTCAGCCAA
>MU183115.1:135352-151668 GCA_016904865.1 Pissodes strobi
GAGTTAGTTATACTCTTAGACTATAATAATATAATAAAGCTAGACTCCGCGTTTCATTCATAATTATGCTGCAGCCCTGGCCCCAACAATGTCTACCCCCCTAACCCCCCAAATAAAACAAAACATGACCAATGAATGAAACTAAAGAAGTGGGGATAGTGTCTGCGGGCGACAAGCACCTCCCACTTCTTTTCGCCCGCAGACCCGTTTTAATGATGGGGCCAGTGATGGAATAGCAAAACAGTTACCTCTCTTTCAACTATATCCTCTAAGGTTATACTACATTTGTCTGGGAAGATTTCTGCAAAATATAGATATGTAGATGTACGAAACTAGATATTATATTTGATTCAGTCGTAGAAAGAGTATAATGTGCAACACTGTGTGAAGAGCACTTTTCAGACTCGTGAGATATTATACGGCTTGAGTCATCAAATTGCCACATTATTGTGAAATGTGTTAGTTTCATCACTTGTTACACAAAATAGTATTACCGCTTAATATTTCAAATCAGTGGCCAATTATACTGACAAAACTATTCTTTTAGCTTGTCCGAAGTAGGTTTGCATTTCGAAGTTTGAGAAAAGGACCATGGGAATCATATACGGCAATATTGTCCGTTACAGTATCTTGAGCGATTCTCTCAGAATGGGCGAGTGCTTTATTGGTGCTAAATAATAATGCCTATTTTAAATGCTCCCGTCTTTTTTCATATATAATATCACAAGAGAAAACATTTTGTCGGCAAAATTTTCGAAAGGTATGAAAATTTTTTGCTTGGCAATTTCCCGAATGATTTTTTTGGTATCAAAATCACGAGCCGTCAAGCGAGTGATTTTGTCAAAAATGTCATCAGCGAAATTGCCGAAAAGCAACAAACTTGAATAAAACCTTGAGAATAATTTTGTCTACACAATTTTTTCTCGAGTGGTGGTATTCGTCATGACCATTTCACGAGAAAAACTAGACAATGCTCCGTGTTATCCAACAGAAGCTTTATTTATTTGTTAACAAAATTAAATGTAAATGTAATGACGTTTGTCAAACTCACAATAATAGTTATACCAGACACCTTTCTGATGGACCTGTCATAGTTTTGTCGCTAAAAAACCACTCAATTAACGGGCAGGTAGTAGTTTTTCAGTAGGGAACGAACAGTTGCTATGACGTTTTACCAGTAAAAAACACTCTAGTGAAATAGTCACTAATAAAATCGTAAATTACTCGACTATGTTCTTGTTTGATATTTTACTGATAGTATTTTATCTAATCTGATTTCAACTACCACAAAAAGTATAATATAATTAAACTATTTATACTTGGATCACTTTTTTCTAAAGCTAATATACCAGGAAGGATCAATATTGCGCGTCTTCGTATAAACTATTAAAACCTATTAAAACATGCATATATACAGGGCGTTTTCTTACCAAATGCACTTTTTCGCGTACTATTATAAACTTAAATATAAAATATGTGATCGGATGTGTTTTTCTGAAAATTGAGTTTTTTTACATATTACAGTGTGGGATATATACAGGGTATTTTAATTTTTTTCAAATGTACTTTTTCGTAGACCAGTATAGTTTAAACATTATTTAAACCTCAAATTAACTCCATAAAAACATTAACAGTGGGAAGGTATAATAAGTAACTAAGATCCGGAAATAATGCTAACATAAAATACGTTTATAATAATACCAAGAGCTTAAATTAATTTTTGTCCTCACATTCAAAATATTTAGTAAAATGTTTAAGGTGCCCATAAGGATAAATTTGAATATAATAATGACTAGGTACGTTGGTAGGTTTTATAATTTATATTAGTTTTACTGGAATAGTAAATAACTACAAGTTTACTAATTTCTACTATCCAGCACTAATACGCTTGTTCTTGTTGTAATTAAGTTTTAATCATCTCCTGATGATGCTAACATGGTTAGCGAAACGCGCGTCGAGTGCAAATATTCTGTTTCGGTATTGTGGATAAAACTCTGTTTTAGTGTAATTAAGTACTAAAAAATTACGTTCTCCTCTTACGCTCAACTTTTGTTTATTTCATAGATATCTTGGTAGCAAAAGGTAGTAGATAAATGTTATGTTTTGTGATTTGTATACTTCAGAAATTGTATTGATAGTAATTGTAGAGCGAATTCTGTCTCAATTTTTCTAGCTCCCAAAACTTTGATGTTAGTGTATTTTACCTATATAGTTTCTTAATTTTATTATTAAATTTCTGATAAGCAAACTGATTTGTTAGTGCAAAAAGTTTTAGAAAATATTAAGCAATATTTGACTACTTTAAAAATTTAATTATAAAGGTTTTTTTTAATATTTTCTATTTATTGGCAACACAGAAACAAATTTAACGTATTATTATTTATATCCCAAAAATACAATAAAATAATAATAGTGGGACCTTTTTTTAATAGTTGTGCAAGTTAAATGTTAAAAATAATAAAAATGTTATAATACTTTTCTCCTCTATGTCTATGATTTTACGGCAGCTGCTCGCTTCAGTGTTATTGTACTTTTTATGATAGTTTAATTCCGATTAGATAAACAATACCTGTCTATGTGAACTATCAGTTTTGTTAGTAAAAATAAGTTTTAAAAAAATCGCAGAAGCAAATTAATATTTGACGATGGCCATGTTCAGCTAGGCAACTTTGATCCAATTTGACCGACTTCATATGGCTCTTGAGATTCCAATGATGAGAACTACTCTCCATATTGGCACACAAACACGGTCACAGATCCTTCTTTCTGAAAATAGTAGTAGTTCAAACAACTTCTTATAACGGAAGCCAGACAGAAATGCACTCGAAGATATTCTAGCATGAAACATCTGGTGGGTTAAGAGCGTCGTCGGCACACAAATCGAACAACTGTTTATGTTTACAATAATAATAACTAGTCAGATCATTATGAGTCGATTGTTGTTTTATTTTATTTTCCTGTCAGGTTTTACTCATATAACGGTTACTGCAACACGCTATGCATATCATCTTGCCGTATCTTAGGATACAACTTTCTGCAGTCTTTCAGCAAAATATATCTAGCATAGATACTACACACTTGAGCGAACTCTATACTCTATTTAATATTGCATCTTTTGTTCTCAGTTGGTATAGTTTGAATAGTCAGAATTACTAAAATTGATTTCTATTGGCTCTAAATACATTTGGTGTGCAAGATTATTTAATGAGTTAAATATTATAATAGATCGTGTAGTTAGGATATCGCGTTTGCTTTGTGTACAGGGAGGGTCTTTTCCTTATAATAAGTGCGGCTCGTGCTGCCCTTACTTTTAGAGATAGAAAAAACTTTCAAAATGAAAATTGTAGAACTTTTTACAAGCTATAAGAATTGGTTTACCAAAAAAAAAAAACCAACATTGGAACATCGAAAAAAATTACCCAACCTTTCTTTTTTTTTAGTGAATTACTCCTTATAAGATTGCTTAGAGCCTTTTCAAAAATATAAGCATATTTAATATTTAGATAAGCCGTTTTCAAAATATTTCCTGTTAAATCTATTAATTTTTCAGTGGTAATCATTACGGAATAGTATCGAAAGATTGCCATGAATTAAATGAGTATACGGTTTGTTTTCACTAAATGTCCATGGTTACTCAACTGTTTCATTTAATTCCTGGCAATCTTTGGATACTATTGAAGTTTTATTAGCAGAAAATAAAAAGCTTCAATTGAGATTGAACCAAAATGTATATCTTTATTTAAAAGTAAAAATGAAAAACATAGAAAAAATACGAAGCGACAAGCTGCTTCGTTGCGATGCTTAGACATACCGCTATCTATAGGCTATCTATAAATCAATTTATCCAAGGGAGATAAATAACCGTACCCATAACAATTAAGGGTCTGGTGCCGTAATGCAAAACAGATGTGTATTAGGGCGCTGTAGATCTTAGAAGTACCCATTCAAAATATATTTTTCTATTTTGGTATCATAAAGAAGTCTTTTCGATACGCAAAGTAGTGTCTAAAAGAAGCTATTTTCGACACTACTTTTGTTGACTGGTTGCTTTGATATTAACAAAATTGTACAATGTCAAGGCTCACTAGCAAAAATTTCGACACCGTTTTGAATGGGATTCCTAATAATACAGACTTCAAAAGTGACAAGATGGCCGTCCAACTTTTGATCGCGACTTGAATAAATTAATATTTTTCATTAAAAAACGTGCAAAATAGAAAAAATAGTATAAAAGACACGTTTTAAAAGACATTAGCGCACTCGCACGTTAGGAAACTCCCCGCAAGCGGGTCGTTTCCTAATTTCGTCCTCGTGCGATAAAATATGGTCTTTTAAAACTTATACTATTATGACATTCCCAAAATAATGGCAAATCGTAACAGATACTATTGAAAATAGTTATTTATGCAACAAGTGTGTAAAGTGACCCTTGAATAAAAAAAATGGTACTTTAGACATGAGTAGTAAAATTTTTTCTACTATCAAAAAATATATCAAAAATAAAAATATTATTAAATTACTTTACGCACTAGTGCGTAAAATAAATAGTTTTACGCACACAGCTCAGCTTATTTGTTATTGGATGGAGGGTCCAATGTGCACAACGAACCAATAATATGTTTTTTTTATGGTAATGGCACACACACTAAAGGGAGATCTTATGGCGCTCGACAAGCGGTGTGTGTGCGAAGATGTTGATTGACACGGTTCTTGAGCAGTTGTAGGTTGTAATTAGGGGGAAACAGATGTCCCGGGAGTGAGTTCCACGGTGATGCTAAACCAAACTAACCCAGACAATGGAGTTCTTGTAAAGCGATGTTCTAGGTGTTTCCAGTTGTACGACGAACTGGTGCGCTCTTTCCGTCTGTCGTCTGTCGTGACTGTCTAACAGGCGTTGCTAGGGGCGGGATGAGGCGGGCCAAATCCTGGTAACATCTGCCGTGAAAGTATCTGGAAAACAGGGACATCTCGGCCACATGTCTGCGGTGTTTCAGACTATCCAGATTCCGGGACAACTCCGAGTCACCGACAAGACATACAGCTCTCTTCTGAATGGAATCTAGCAGCTTTAGGGTGTGCTTTGGTGCTGCACCCCAGATGTGTGAGCAATATTCTTAGCACGGTCTTATTTGCGCTTTGTAGTGCAAGAGCAACTGCTGCGGTGTATATAGTTTTTTGTTGCGAAATAGCGCACCAAGCTTCTGGGAGGCTGATTTTGCGATGTTAGCAACGTGGTCATGCCAGGACATATTGCTGTTGTCCGAGACACCCAGCAGTCCGATTGACGAGGATGAAGGAATGGTCGATCCTGCCATAATGATGTCAGGGCCCGCGGATTGGCCCTCTTGGTAAACGTGGCTGCTTGGGTCTTTGCTGCATTGAACTGGGCCAAATTTCTGTCGCCCCAAGTTTGAACTTTCTCCAGGTCTTGATTGATTGCTGTAATATGCTCCTGTCTGCGGTGATAAGTCTCAGTCGCTGGTAAAGGTTTTTCTGATCTAAATTGGGAGACAAGAGTACTGTCATCTGCAAAACTGTAAACAGGATTATTCGTTTCGGTCAGCAGGTCATTAATATAGATGAGGAACAGAGTTGGTGAAAGTATTGCGCCCTGAGGCACGCCCGCGTTAATGGTGAATTTATCTGAGATGTGTCCATCAACTGCAACGTGTAGAGATCGGTTCTTAAGGAAACTGGCAAGCCAGCTGCAGAGAGAGGCTGGCAGTCCGAAGGCCGGCAGTTTGTTGAGCAGTCCGTCATGTTGAATGCATTCGAAATATCCAACGCAATTGCTCGAGACTCTCCGTAGTTCTCAATTGTCCTATATACTCCATATATGAGTGACATAGGCCAATATATCTCCTGTCGATCTCTCTTTGCGAAAGCCGTATTGATTATCGCTGATTATTCTGTTGTTCTCGAAGTACTTGAGTAGTTGCTGATTGACTACACGTTCCATGACTTTGGAGATTATTGGAAGCAAGGCAAGTGGGCGATAGTTTGAGGGCTTGGGTTTCTTGCCTTTTTTTGGAACAGGTTGCACTCGAGCGACTTTACAAGAAGATGGGTAAATCCCTTTTCCAGAGACAGAGAAAAAAGCCTGGAAAAAACGGGTGTTAGTTCGTTGGCGCAGTTAAAGAACTGTTCTTTAACACGATGGCAGGTATTCCGTCCGGTCCTGATGCCTTTTGCGTATCTAGTTCTTTAAGGATTTTACGAATATCACGGTGATGAAACTTGACTTCTGCCATGGTAGTGTTGATGTTCGGTATGGTGGGGAGAGCCTTGCCTTGGGGGACGTCTAAGGTATATAGAGTGCGATGAAAACATTTTGGCGATCATGTTTGCTTTTTTTCCTTGGCTGTAGTCGCCGCGATGCCACGTTCGTCTGTCAAAGATGGGAGAGACGTTTTTGTAAAGTTATTGCTTACTGCCTTTGCTACCGACCAGAAATTCCTGGAGCCACTGGGGCATTGCAAAAGTTTATTCCTGATTCTTTGATTGTGTTTGTCCTTAGTTTCGTCGATCACACGCTTGCACTCGTTTCTCGCTTCGACAAAATAATTGCGATTTTCAGCGGTCTGATTTTGCTGCCAGTACTTGTAGGCTTGCTGTTTCCTACCTACAGCTTTTTCGCATCTGCTGTCCAAGCAGGACTTTTCTTTTGACGGAATTTGGGATGTATGCTTCCATTCCTGAGGAGATTACTTGCGTAATCTTTTCGCAGCAGGGTCGTTAGTGCCAAAGCAGACGTCGAGCCAAGGAAAATCTAGGTAGAACTCCCTTAGATCGTCCCAGTTTGCAGAATTGAAATGCCAGATTTTGCGAGGCAATGGTGGGTCCTTCTGTAGAAGTGGCAATTCACAAACCGTTGTAATAAGTTTGTGGTCGGAAGTACCTAATGGCGGACCAACTTTAATTGTGTACTGGTCAGGATTGGTGGTTAGAAAAAGATCCAGGAGGGCGGCGAATTCGCCCCTCTCTGAGATTCGAGTTGGTTCGTCTACAAGTTGAGTAAGCTGATGGCAAATGCTTCAGCTTCTCTACCTTCGTTGTCGGTCTTGTTGTGATGTTTGAGCCAGTTGGTGTTGTGGGCATTGAAGTTGGGGTGATCGACCTGTATTGAGTCAAAAGTGGTAGCTAGTGTTGTAAAAAAGCTTTGGTAGGCTCTATCGCTCGAAGGGCGATAGAGACAACATATAAACTTGGTTACTCCCTTGGCGGTGAACTTGAGCCACATGACGTCAAGGTTGTTCGGTTCGAGTGTTGCCTCGCGGTGACATGAAAGGTCGCTTCGGACAAAAAGGCATATTCCGATATTCCGAACTTATGTCTAAATCAGATGTGTAAGTCTAACCAGTGTGTGTCATGATACTGATATTATGTTTGATAAAGACATTCTTGAGTAGTGGCATTCCCAACGAAATGTCGATGTTGTTGAAAAAGTATTCCTCACCATTAAACAATTATTGTTTTCTGCTACAACTTCTTTGGCATATGTTAAAAGAGTGTTTTTCTATTTTGCGTTCAAAATTATTCCATTTCGATATGCAAATGCGTGTCGAAAATAGGTTCTTTGCGACACGCATTTTGTTGACTGGTTGCTATGATATTAACAAAGTTGTTCAATGTCAAGGCCTACTAGCAAAAATTGCGACACCGCTTTCAATGGGATTTCTAATTTCTACTATTTAGACGTCAAAAATGACAAGATGGCCGTGCAACTGCTGATCGGGACTAGAATAAATTAACGTTTTTCATTAAAAAGCTTGCAAAACTGGAAAAATCGTATAAAATCACGTTTTAAAAGACATTTAGCACACTCGCACGTTATATTTTGTGTCCTGCGAAAAAATATGGTCTTTTAAAACTAGTATCTTAATATAGTTTTCGACATGTGTTTTAGTACATTCTATAAGCTTAGAAATCGCTTGGGGACCGAAAAAGCTACAAAATTCATTTTTATTTACAACCGTTACAATTAACTTCTTAGGCTAGTTTTACAGGGGCGATTTAATTCGTGAATTAATTCAAGTAGAAAGAAAGTTGATAAGTGTAAATCGTGAAGTTCTTCGCAAATTTATTCACGTAAATAGAACATGTTCTATTTTCGTCCATTTTAACGTTAATTCAGTATTCAGTAGTGCCAATCACAAATATTTAAATAATGTGAGGTTATGCATTATATATCTTTTAGAGACTAGATATTAACTGTTTGTTTGTAATAATACTAGGGATACTTAATTAGTACACTGATTTTAGATGTCTCAAAATAATTTAATGAGATATTTTTCTCTACATATGTTTCGGCTTGATGAGGCCTTTATCAAGAGTAGTTGTATACTAATAGAGAAGACTAATAAACAATAAAGACAAAATTGACAAACAATCTAAATCTGGTGTTTACAAAATAAATTGTGTGAACTGTGAAGCTGTATACGTAGGACAAACTGGTCCAAACTTAAATATTAGGATTAAAGAACACAACAAATCGATTTTACATAATATTAAAAACTCTGGCTTAGCAAAACATTGTATAGAAAATAACCATTTTATAGATACGAATAATGTCAAACTTTTGCACACGGAAACAAAAAGTAAAAGGCTGAACCTTTTGGAGTACCTAGAAATCCAAAAGTCACAAAAAACAGACGTTTTAAATACGAACGACTAACTGACCTGCTCTTTTAACACCTGCATAATTGACAGTGCAATAAACACAAAATACCGTCAGGCGGTTTAGTAGGGTATAACAATTTTAGATTTTAGTATACAACTACTCTTGATAAAGGCCTCATCAAGCCGAAACATATGTAGAGAAAAATATCTCATTAACTTATTTTGAAACATCTAAAAGCATCGTACTAATTTCACAAGGATCCTACCGCCGAAACTATTCATCGTTTGTTTGTGTTTTTAAAATACCATACTTTTTATATTTAAATATTTAAAATAATAATTTGTTCAAAGCGTTTAGAAATTCATGCCATATAACCTAAATATTGTTGAAGAAATGGCCGAAGAGTTTCGGGAATTAATTCACAAATAAATTGCCCCGTGTAAAACTAGCCTTAAACACATTTGATATATGCTTTTGTAAATTTACGCTTTTCTTCATTATAATATATTATAATATAATACCATTTAGTCAATAATAATATTAATTTGTTTTCTGACTTCTGTTAATAAATATATATGTACAATATAAACATTTCTTGTTAGCTTGAGTTTTCTTAAGTTTATTTTCCTTAGTTTATTTATTGGTAATGAAAATGTATGAATTCAGAATGTATTAGTTTGCTTTTATACGTACTTAACTTGATATTCAAATAAACTGTTCTTTTTATCTTAATTTTATGATGATTGAGTTGCTTTTGCGACTCGTTTTTACAGCAATTTATTATTTTATTTAAAACATGAGTTGAATTGAAAAAAAATCAGATATTTAAATCGTGAATTAAATCCTGATTGAAATCATTTGATTTAAATTGTCGCAACCATGGTTTGTGAATTACTGAAGTGTTTTAGACAATTAATGCAGTATTATTGAATTGTTGAGCTTTTAAGGTGTTTTAAAAACAAATTTAATTTTGTCTATAATTTGGTCATATATAGTTGTTAATTAGATAATTTGAATTAGGCAGATTACCGTGAATTAAAAATTATTAAAGCATTATTAAAATTAACTAAAACTCAAGCGACCTATATATCTTTATTTAATCATATAAGTAAGCAGCAGGCGTTGTTTGTTGTTGTGCATTTTCATTTTCGGGTTAATATCTTGTTTTTAAATTATGTCCATATTAGGTATTCAAAATGGGAACTTATTAAATCTAAAAAAATATAAAACTATTTTGTACTTATAGTAAAGAGCTTTTGGTTTCTGAGTGACACAGTATTTCTAAAGTATGATTTTCATCATTTTATTTAGTCGAGAATATTTGTGTTTTGTTTATCGATACAAAAATTAAAGGTACTTTAAGTATTAAATTATTGTTTTAGAAAATCTGCCAATTGTAAGAAAATCACATATCTAATAGTTTCAACTCTTTGAAACTATATGCATATTTTTAATATAATAATATATAAGTAAACTGAACAAACACGGTTTTATCGATAATCCTAATAACAGCCGTCAGGAACGTAATACATGGAAAATCGTCATAAACCGTATATCCGCTTAGTCGGACCAATTTTTTTTTTATTTCGCTACTTCCACCAGCCTGAAACGGTTTATAAGTCGATTTCCGGCCGAAAGCGGAACTTAATCATCAGATAAAACACGGACCCCACACCTTTCCGACAGGTTAAAAATAGACACCCTGTGCCCTTTGCTGCTTGATATTTATCACCAGGTTTGTCCTTAATAGGTGAGCCCTACGATAATAGAAATGGTCGTCGGCACAGATTACTTGAGATGGTTTTTATGTTTGCCTTTTTAGGAGCGATCGATTCTCGGCTTAATTAGGTTAGAGTAGGAATAAAAAAGCAGAGCGAATATCTTAACTATTATTCAGTGTTTTCTCCCTCAGATGCAGCTGCATTGAAGTATTAGTTGAGCTTCAAATAAGAATAATAAATTCTCATATTATGAAAGCGCCAATGTTACAATAATTATTCTAATTATATAAATAATAACATAAATCGGAGGATCCGACCCCAAAGCTTGTCGGACATGTTTCATCTCCTCAGGGCACTGGGAAGTCTAGCTTGAGGCAAAGTTTAACTCTTGAGGTATGTGAAACGAGTATAGTCGCTGGTAAGGATGGATGATTATGAAAACTAATAATTCAACTATGGTAAATTAATCAACGGTTGATCGGATACTCGAAATATTGACTAATTGTTTAGTTGACCAAATTGTTATATTTTTTGACAGCTTTCCAATGGTCATTTGTTTGTTCTAATAAAAATCCTGGCGGTTCCTGTAAATTGTGTATTCAAAGTTTTAAAATAATCTCTCAAGATGGGGTTCGAAATATACCCAAAACCCCTTACACATACTGCGGCACTATTTTGTGCCTTACAGTTAAGAAATTATACATTATAAAGATGGATCAGTTAGTCACTGAATATGAATAATTATCGTTGAACTAAATTATAAGCATAAAGATTACGGCAGTTTGTTGGCTTAGGCTAACAACTTCAATTTTATAAAGGTTTCAAAAGAAAGCTTATGGAAGACCTAAAACCGTTGTCATATTATCGCTAGATAGATTAGTATATGCTATATTTACCTATGAATAATGAAAATGACATGATTTAAAGATCTTTACCAAAGTGTTAGCATGAACGGAAATATATCTTCTGTTTTACCTGTTCCTCAGGTATCAGTTCTGGGTCCGCTTTTTTTCGCAGTATACGAGTATATTAATGATTTTTGGAACTTCATTAGTCCTATCGCGTGTTCTCTATTTGCAGACGATACCACTATTATCTCTCGAAATACGTCGCTGTGTGAGCAGGAACAGTTGTCTTCTAAGGTAAAAAGCAGGTTATTTGGAAATGGCTTGCACTTAAACCGCAATAATGCACATAAACTTATTGCTGCTTCGGGTGACGTTATGGCGGTGAGAAGTGAGAACGACACTCTTCTTCGTATTATTATTGATGCATTACCTGTAGGAGGTATTGTTTGATGACAGGCTTAACAGGAGAAAATTGGAGCATTCTGCATGATTAACGAACTCCGAGGTGCTGGTGCGACGCTAACCTCCTATCCTTAAATGTTGATAAGACTAAATTATTGAGCTTCAAATTCACTTGTACCGACCAAATAGTAATAAACAATAAATATTTAGAAGTTAGTAGCTGTAATAGGTTCCTCGGAGTGGTCATATATTGACGAAAAATTGAAGTTCCATGAACACATTTCAATCTTGAGACATAAAGTAGCTAGTGGGTGTTACGCTATCAGGGTTGTGGCAAAGGAGCTGTGTTTGGAGGCTGCCAGAAATGTTTACTATTCCCTTGTAGAGAGTCATCTGAGGTATGGAATTGCATTTTGGGGCTCCTGCAGTCGGTATCTTTTAACTCTGTTTTTGTCCTGCAGAAAAGGGTTATTAGGTATGTTGGTCGCATAGGCCCAAGAGAAACATGTATGCCTTTATTCAGGGACTTAAAAAGATATTGACACTTTTTAAGTCCAAATTTAAGATCTATCTGGCCAACTTTGGCTCTGAAAGACACCATAATACCCGACAAAATAGCAATATCCCAATGCCCAATCCAAGAAGCGAATTAACCAGGAGCTCCCTAATTTATTTAAGCATTAAAATATTTAACCGTCTACCAGATCATATAAAAACTGTAGGGCATTTTATAGCTTGGAAGAGTATTTATCAGATGGCTGGGAGTAAACTCTCGCTTTTTTTTTGTTTTATTTTATTTATTATATACGGTTTAGGTGTCCGTTTAATTGATTAATTTGTTCATGTATATTGCTTGTTTCAAACAAAATTTTCTTTTTTTTATTCTTTTTGTGCTTTTTCAAATTTTAACTTTTTTGTTTTAACTTCTTATTTTTTACTTTTTATTTTCTACATTAGTTACATACTTATCTAATTTAATAAGCTTTGTCTACAAATACTATGTATTTATGATGATAAAGCATGTCTGAATCTGAATTATATAGATCCTCTATGTAAGAGGTTATCGTCTGTATTGTTGGGTTATGGTTTTGTTTGTATACAAATTTATATATTTGCTTTATAACCGCTAAGTTACAACATTTTTTTAAAATATTTATTTTAAAATAGTATTAAATAATTTTTTTCAATCACTAATTTAAAATCATTATTGATCGATTTTTAGCTTCAAAAGTTCTTTTTCTATTTTGCGTTCAAAATGATTCCATTTTGACTTTTGTTGACTAGTTGCTATGACATTAACAAAATAGTTCAATGTCAAGGCCTACTTTGAATGGGATTTCTATTAATAAAGAGGTCAAAAATGACAAGATGGCCGCGCAATTGCTGATCCAGACTATAATAAATTGATGTTTTTCGTTTAAAAACCTGCAAAATAGAAAAAATAGTATAAAATACACGTTTTAAAGGATATTTAGCTCACTCGCACGTTAGCTTCGTGCTCATGATAAAAAATATGCGATTTTAAAACTAGTGTATTAATTAGTTATTTATTATACAAGGGAGAAAAGTATTAGATTTTAGCTCGAGGTTGTGTTGCCTCCCGGACAAAGAACCTCTTTTCACATTATCTATGCGAAATTTAAATTTTTAAACTGGTGTTATAGTGACAATGGACCTGCGTTGCTAAGGAAACCTTTAAAATAATCAAATATCTGTCAATTTAATTCTGTGATTTGATTTATGTGTATATATTAGGTTTGTTCTAGCAGCGATTTCGAACGGTTTCAAACCATCCGGAGTTTGCGCATAACGATATAAGCGTCGCTTATATCGCTATGCGCAAACTCCGGATGGTTTGGAACCGCTTGAAATCGCTGCTAGAACAAACCTATTATTATGTAGGCATATCCGGGAAAAAAGTAATTTCATAAAAAGGGATATTTTGTTACCTGGCACCAGAGATAAAATGTCAAACGTTTTTCCCGTCACAGAAAAAATACTATTTCCTTTAACGCTTATCAAAAAATTCCATTATTTAGTGTCATTATTCATTTAGGTCAATAATGACACATAAAATTCAACATAAATTGACAGTTACCGAGACTACCTGGCAAGACAAAAACAAATAATCTTTCATAATTTCCAAGCAAAGGTAACTTGATGAAGATCATTAGTAGAAAGCAATCTTATAATAGTATAATAATAAACGAGGATGAATATAACTAACTATTACCTCCTAAGGAGGTAATGATGTAACACGAGCTGCTTGCGGCGAGTTTTATAATCATCAGAGTGTACCAATTACCATGGTTCATTATACGTAAGTCAAATATCATATTTCATCTACAACCATTCTTAAATACACAAAATACTTGATCAGAAAATTAAATTTTAACATTTACGTCAACCGAGATGTCAACATTGACATTTCTCGTTTCCATACTTGTGGTTTTCGGGTTGGTTATTACGAATTGTGTATTTTGTACTACCCTTCAGACTTTATTTTTGAGCCTGCAGAATGCCCTGCTATTTTTGATGTGTAAACATTTTACGCGGCGCGGCGGTATGATGGTAAATGTCGGCAATTGGGACGGAAATGTGGGGACGGAATGTGTAAACCGATGTGACATTATAACCCGTGCGCAATGAGGAGCAAGCTAATCCAGGACGGCCGCGATTGCAACGACTCAAATGGCGCTTCTAAAAAGCTAGCCGCTAGGGCGGCTTTAGATTTTCATGGTATTACATTCGCAGTGTATTTGGATCCATAGCACAGCTTATTTTCAATAGACGGTTGAATTTAAAATGAATTTTCGCTTCAAAATCCACGACAAATTCGTCCGAAGTCACGGCTATCGTCCTAAAAATGTCCGGAAATGTCGGATTTCTGTACAATTTTGCCATTTAAAATCATTTTTACACGGATTTTAGATGATACAGGACCATATTTTAAATTAAACGAACTGTCAAAAGTATATTATTCAGATGTCCAGACGTTTAAAACAATATTGAGTCATGGCCATCTTCTAAAATTTGCAAAATTGGGTTATTGACTTTCCCAAATCAGAGGATGCCGCCCCAAGATGACTAGCTGCTAGTGAATAAGCTGTGTCCATAGGTTAATGTTAGTCCTGGGGGCATTAGATTTTCGTGTCGAATTTGTGCAGTGAATGAATCCACTCCGATTGAAGCTGCCAGTAAGTATTATTAAAGAATCCTAACTAATATTATAAATGCGAATGTGTTTGTTTGTTTGTTTCTTAAGCTTTCACGTATAAACTACTCAACCGATCATAACGTAATTTTGTACAGATATTTTCAAGAGTATAGTAAAGAACATAGGACACTTTTAGCTTTTACCCGCGGCTTCGCTCGCGTTGATTTTTATGGTTAGTTTTAATCCTATTTTTTATTTTCTTGAGGTTATATTTGTAAAAAGTTTTGTTCTTGATTTTGGGCATACCTTGGGTTAGTTTTGGTTAGAGCGGAGAGATATGCGTGAAGTGTAATATTAGACACTCTTATGTAACCGTTACAAATGTAAACATTAAACAACGCACGTCAGGCGGTATCTGTGACGGGAATGTGGTTTGCAGGCTGTCTGTAACCGTTAGTGTAAAACGTGTTCTTTCTAACGCCAGAATATAGGCAACCAATTCCAAATAAGTGGTTGCCTATATTCAGGCGTCACGCGGCCTAAGGTGGCATTTGATTTTCATGTCGATGATGTCGATATAGGATATGTTTACACATCAGTGTCAATAATTTTTGGTTTGATGTGAAAAGCAACACATATGTAGTCGGAGAAGAAAAGCTTGTAGGCACTGGTATTAATTACTAATTTGCATTGGTATTAATTTGTCTTATTTCCTCAAATTTTTGTTAAATAAATTATTCTGATATTCACATCTATTTATAATACTTTTTAAATTAAAAATTTGCGAATATTGCCATGTCAATAATCTATTATCAATCTCTGCTATTACAACTTTGTACAACACAAGACGCTATGACCCAAAAAAACAATCAAATGAAATGAAAATAGTCTTTATAACAACACGAAAAACGTATAATCGGTAACATCAAAGAAACAGAAACTACGCTACACGTTGACAGAGGTGTCTGACCAATATGGCGAAAGTGAAACTGCTTTTGATATACTGATAGCACCTCCTCCTCCTCTTTATATTATCTAGATACGCTTCCAACCAATTTTAATTATTTTTGTTTAGTGACAATACGTGACAGGCATTATTTAAAATGTTAAAAGAAATCTCGAAAAATAAGCAGGTATTTAATCACAAGCAGTGAAATATACAGCTGTATGAAGTCTTGGAAAAAGTACGTTGTCTAACGCGTTTAGAAATTTATTTGACACTTGTGTAATTAATAATAGTCATCGCCTACGACTCGTGTCATAAAGTGCTATTTTCAACACTTATTGCAAAATCTACTATTATTTGAGCAACAAACAAATAGAGAAAGAAAAGGTGATGCCAAACATGTTTCCATTCTGGTTGGAATTAAAACAGAAAGTAACTAAGTTTTAATTAAAAGAAATACATAATTATATCATATTTATCAAATCTACATTTTTATTTACTGCAGGTTATATACATTTTGTAAACGCCTAGTTTTTAGTAACACTCTTATTTCCGCCTTACACCTTCGCCAGTATAGTTATCATAATTACATAACGCCATGAGTCGACTCTGCTATCGTACA
>MU183115.1:156668-171440 GCA_016904865.1 Pissodes strobi
TATCAGATTAAAGCAAATTGATCGCTTTCTTCAATGGTGATATTATGTACAGGGTGTTTCATGTGGTTTTTTTAAATTTTTTTTACCATTTATCAACATTTAATGGTTATTCGTAAATATCTAGGAAACGGTTGAGAATTTCGGCACAGTTGTAATTACAAAAAAGTTTTGTTTTTTAATTCTGCATTACACGGTGAGAAAATATACAGGGGGTTCCATTTGAAAATTTGGATAAAAATTGGTTTGAAATGTGCCATCCTTCGACCTTAATTTTGGACACCCTGTAGAAATTTAAGATTAGACAACTTGATGAGCTATATCTTTAGACCTTTCTTAACTTATATCATAACATACCGAGTGTTCAGAAATTGTTTTTGAATTTTTTTAAACAATTTTTTTTTGAGACTGCAAACAATTTTTTTTTAATTTTTAATTTTTTTCTCCTAAAATACTATAACGAATAAGGTAAAATTTTTGTATTTCATAAAGTCGACTAAGATGAACCGAAATATGCAAAAAAAAAACGGGGAGTCTCATTTAAAAAAAAGTAAGTTTGGTATATCACGACTTTGCGACAGACCCTGTATAATCGAAAATATTTTTAAAATATGCATTTTATAAGAGCCTACAACTTTCCTACATAAATATTTTGTCTAAGTTTAATAGTTTATGAGATATCTTCCGAGGGAGTATTAAATGGACACCCTGTATATTTCTAAATGGTGATTTATTTCCCGATATTCTTAATTTTATTTTATAAAATAGTGTTAACTGTGCAGGCTGAATTTTACATATTCTATCTAGAGCAGTGGTTCCCAACCTTTTTTTTATTCGCGACCCTTTTTAGATGTTTTAAAAATGCGTCGCAGGCGATGTGTACAATTTTGGAGAGTACGCTCAAAGTTTTCCAAAATTTCTATTACGTGTTTTTCCACCTTTCCAATGCTATTATAATAATTCGATTATTTCTGAAGTCGATAATGTACCATGAAGTTTCAAATTTAGGTTGTTCAGCTGATATAAGATGTCTGATAAATAAGCTACTCTGTGGATTAAGGTGTCATTGTTAAAGTGTGCTACAAGATCGTGCTTTTCTTTGATGTCTAAGAAGAGTTTTAGTTCGTTTCTCAATTCAAAAACACGACCAACAACATTGCCTTTTGATAACCAACGAACATAAGTGAAGAATAGAAGATCTTCGTGATCAGAATCCATGTTTTTGCATAGCACTGTATTTTATATAATTAACAATTGTATTTAAAGAGTCTAGTCCTTCTTGCAAAGACTTTGGAGGAGTTTAGTAGCAAAAGCAAATCGGTGAATCATGCAGTGCAAACCCTTTACTTGAGGTGCAAGCGTTTTAACTTCCGACTGAAAGCGTGACCTCGATCCAAGCATGGCTGGTGCTCCATCGCTGCACTACCCACACAAGTATTTCCATTGTAACTCGTTCCTCTGCCGAATGCCGACTTCGCTTAAACTGCTATTGGATAATGTCGCGAAAATGTCAATATTCCATTATTGAGGTAAATTGGCTGGCGTGTATTGTATTCTTCTTGCGCGGGTTCCATACATCGGGATTCGCCACCTCGTAATATTGAATGCATGTAATTTAGGCATCTGAATAATTTTAAGCTTATAGTTTACGCCCTCTCTACTCTCGGTGACCCCCTAAAAGAACCATTGCGACCCTACCGGTTGGGAACCACTGATCTAGAGGCCTAAAACAACGCTGTAATTTATCTATCATTCAAATTTTAGGGTCTACACCGCAAAATTGTTGTCAAATGTTAAAGGCGTTGTTCAGCAATATTTACGATCTCAAAAATTATATGGGATAAGCAAACCAGTACAAATTAATTACATTATTCAATTAATACAAAATGTTATGAGTTTAAAATATATAACTATTATTTAAGGAAGGGCAAAATTGTTGGAGGATCAGACGATCTTACAACTGTAGGTACAAGGAAATGGGTAGACTAATAATTGTGCTTTAAAGTGTCCTTATAATTTTGTTGGTGGGTATATATTTGCAGATTAATATTTAATTTGGTGTTCAAAATAAAATTGCAAAATCTATATCACACGCAATTACGTAGGATTCAGGAGTAAAAATTCCTAAATTATGGTTAGATGCGTAAGTTATTTTGATTAAATTTTAGCTTATTTTTATTTTAAATCAATTTAGTACTGAAAAAAATATTTAAAATAAGTTATATCGTAAATACTTGACAGTGCATCAACTCTGCTTCAAACGTAACAAAAACTTGGAGCCTTATTTTCGTTTTCTTGGAAAAAAAACATTTTATCGATATTTAGACACAAAGTTAGATTTGCAGATAGATTGTAAATATCACTTTCGTCCCTGCGTGCGCGCGCACCAATCTTGCATTCAGGCCATGTCTTCGCGGTCTAATCAGTTTGTCGCAAGAGCCCTCGTGGTTGAGGGGGTCTGGATGGTTAGGTTTTGATTCCGCGGCCCTGGCCCCGGTTCAATTCTTGTTGCTTTTTTTAATTTTTTTTAAACAGTTTTTTTCTTCGTTTTGGGTATGTCTTGGGTTAGTTTTGGTTAGCACTTGGTTAGTTTCCTTTTCTTGAGCCCCCGTAGCGAGCGGAGGGCCATGCGAAAAGTGAAATATGCGCAGGAGCGAAAGTGATATTTTCAATCTATCCGCAAGTCAAAATTAGTAGTAGTATATGATGAAACTATCAATATAAGATCTTTTTATTAAGGATGTTTTAATTGAGTCTTCAAGTACGGTATGCTTATGTAAACTAAAAAAATTTCGAAATTTGTCAAAAATTTACCTATATTTAACGGGTTTTTATGACAGTTTGACCGGTAGCGAAAGTCACATGACTGCGTTGTCATGACAGTAGGTAATTTTTCATCATTTTTAAAACAAAAGCTAATGCCAATTTTACATTTCAAATAAAATCCTTAATAAAAAATTTCCTTTCCCATGTGACGCGTTTTTCAAGGACACTGTATATGGGAAAAACTCTGAAGATAATATTTCTGTTCCTTTCAAAAAAATGGGAGTTACTCGGGAATGAGATCACATTTCCCTTGATATGCTCTACGACAGCACTAGAGAAAATGATCATTTTGCAGAAGTTTCAACACTCCCTTTTGTGAATATAGAGGACGCTGGCAACTGCCGACAAGGCATCGTACAATTCGCTTTCAAAAGCTCTTAAAATCACGTTTGTGTTCCTTATTCACTTGTGAACTATTAAGCTTTGGGAAGGATTTTCCCGCACTTTTCACTTTTAGTTTATATTCTAAAGATATTTTGAAAAAATATTAAAGATATTTTGGAAAAATATTGGTTTGAAAAATCTACTATATATTCGGAATTGTTGTGGTTCTCCGAAACTTTACTACAGCCACCTTTGTAGATAGCTTCACCTGGAGCATGAGTGCGTCAAAAAACGGGAGGAAAATAGCGCCGCAGGCGGGTTTTTCTCCCGGACATGCATCATTTCGTAACTACTCCGTTTTATGCAAGTATTTTTAAAACATATCGCCAGTTTATTGTATGCCGAATTCAGTTTCCTGTCGATTTTAATATGTTATATGTCCCTGATCCTCGATCGTCATTTAAAATACGTAGGAGCATTTTCTAGGCTTGCATCATGGAAAAAGAAAAGTAGCAAATTTAAAGCGGTGTAGTAGACAGAGATGAAACTTGTCAGGCCAGATCCCTTATAGAGCGATGCAGCACCGGTAAACTTCCGTGTTTTCATACAAATCTCGAGGCAAGTGCGATTAGAGCTCTCTAGCACGATGTCTCGTGTCATGCCTTAACGGTTGACTAAACAAACCATTGGGGATATCATAGAATATTTATATTAACCTGTAGGAATATAGAGTTGCCTACTATTATACTTTTTCGGTTGATATAATAATAATAACTAGAAGTAGTTTATGTTTATTATCTTATGGTCTGGGCGTTCACGTACTTTTATATAGGAGCCGCCACTGTATTCGCTCTAAACGCCAATCCAAATCAGCTTTGCTTTATTTGGTCAATACAGCTTATTTAATCAACGTCAGTTTAATGTGTATTAAGGTACGGAAAAATGTCTTCCAGGTTCCAGATTTTTGCATATTACATAATAAATTTTGCTTTTTACCTAATAAGATAGTTAGACTCGTTTTTATTAAAATAATTTATTCATTTTAAAATTTTAGAGGTGTATTTAATCTAATGTTAAAAAAACGTTTATTCCCGTTGCGGAAAAAAAATAATACAGAGCAAATGTTATTACCTTGCATGAAATTTTAGAAATAATGCGTAACTTAATCAGTCTTAACACTTTTTAGAGCCACACAGCTATGCTTTAGTTAGTGTCTCCCATTATATACGCTATGTATACCAATTTGAGTTTCTTAACTTGATTATTGGAATTTCTTGCTTGTTATTTGTTCCACTAAATACGTATTTAAAAATTATATTTTTTAATTGTCCCATAATTTGGATTTTTTGTAGTCCTTCTAGATTTATTTATTTGGAAAACCATTTTTTCCGATTCGTTAAAACACTAACTTAATCATCTTTGTAGCCAGTAAAAAAATGAAGCCATCATTTGCATTATAAGATCCTTTACACAAATAGTGCACTATATAAAAATCGGCCTCTCCTATTGGTCGATCCGCATGGCCCTCCGCTCGCTTCGCTCGCTACGGGGGCTCAAGACAAGGAATCTAACCAAGTGCTAACCCAAACTAACCCAAGACATACTCAAAATCAAGAAAAAAACTGTTTAGAAACATAATCTTAAAAAAAATAATAAAAGGAAGGAACGGGGTTTGAACACGAGCCGTCCAGGTGACACCCAGCTGTATAAACCTCTACACCACGAGAGCTCTTGACAGAAATTGATTGCATCACGAAAACATATTGTAATACGAGATGGATCGACCAATAGGAGAGGTCGATTTTTACATAGTGCACTATTTGTGTAAAGGATCTTAAAATGCTCATCATTTTACAGTTTTTGTATGTTGCTATAACAACATTTAAGTGGAAGGTTATCATACAGTGTAATGGAAATAAAAAGGACCAGTACAATGAGGAATATCTCCTTATCACAAACCAGCTTGTAATAAGGCAATTTATTGGTACCTAGTCCTAGAAAATGGTATTCGCTATGTGCAGCTGCTGGGTGGGGAGACGGTAAACGATAGTGTGCGCCAATGGCAAATATATATGTAATATCATTGTTGAAACATGTGAGCTCGCAAATGTTATATTATTAGTTGCAAAAAATACATTCTAAAAAACGTTGTGTGTTGAAGACTACTGGCAGAAGTGAAAACTTCAACAATGCGAGATTAATATTATGAAATACAGGTATTGTCTGTGTTCTATATTTTGAAATTACTTGCTTGCTTACAGTAAAATCTAGAAATCTACCATAAAATTTTCAGAAACCGCTGCTTATCACTGGAAAAATATCCTAATTCTCCGATTCTGACCTTTTTTCCCGGACTCAAATCGTTTTAAATAAGATTTCAAGCAGATGAATGTTTACTTACCACAAAAAACTATACCCATCGATATGCTAAAATTACATTTTTACCTCGAAATCGGCCATAAATTCCACCTGAATATGTTTTCCGATCCTGACCCATTTTCTAACTTCAAACCCTTTTCAATGAGATTTTAGGAAATTGAATCTATCTTGGGATTTGGAAAATGCAACTGAAACGGAGTATTATCCACAATACCGAAACAAAATTATTGCACTCGACGCGCGTTTCGCTAACCATGTTGGCATCATCAGGAGCTGATTAAAACTAACTGTTAGTTTTAATCACCTCCTGATGATGCTAACATGGTTAGCGAAACGCGCGTCGAGTGCAATAATTCTGTTTCGGTATTGTGGATAAAACTCCGTTTTAGTTAAGGAAATAAAATGTATAAATCTACATATATTAATCTAAACGTCATGTCAAGATATTGAAAGACGTATCTCTTCACTCGTAAAGTTGCCAAAATATTAAAAATATATTGCGATGTTTCAATTTAATCTCGATTTTCTCGTATTTCCCTATCTCGTTCGGAACATTGTTATACAACTTTTTCATAGCAGACTGATTTCTCGAAAATAGAGACTGATTTCTCGAAAATAGCTATGAATTAGGTGGCACGTTCGCTTAAAGTAGATTTTTCAGACTGAAAATTAAAAAAAAAATTGAGCGAGTCTGCTAGTACTCGAGACACCGATGTGTAAACATATCCTATATCGACATCATCGACATGAAAATCTAATGCCATCTTAGGCCGCGTGACGCCTGAATATAGGCAACCACTTATTTGGAATTGGTTGCCTATATTCTGGCGTTAGAAAGAACAGGTTTTACACTAACGGTTACAAACAGCCTGCAAAACACATTTCCGTCACAGATACCGCCTGACGTGCATTGTTTACATTTGTAACGTTTGGATTAGAATGTCGAATATTACACTACACGCATAGCCCTCCGCTCGCTTCGCTCGCTACTGAGGCGCAACGAACAAAACTAACCAAGACTTACCCAAGACATGCCCAAAATCAAGAAAAAAACTTTACAAATATAACCTCATGAAAATAAAAAATAGGATTAAAACTAACCGTAAAAATCAACGCGAGCGATGCCACGGGTAAAAACTAAAAGTGTCATATTATGTCCTTTACTAGACTCTTGGAAATATCTGTACAAAATTTCATGATGATCGGTTAAGTGGTTTAGGCGTGAAAAATGGATTAAAACTAACCGTAAAAATCAACGCGAGCGAAGCCGCGGGTAAAAGCTAAAAGTGTTCTATGTCCTTTACTATACTTTTGAAAATATCTGTACAACATTATTTAATGATGATCGGTTAAGTAGTATTCGCATTTATAATATTAGTTAGGATTCTTTAATAATACTTACTGGCAGGAGCGGATACAGGGAGGGGGCGCAGGGGGCGCGCGCCCCTCCCCTGGGAACTATTAAAAAAAACATATTGCTAGAGAATAATATAACAATAAAATTGTATAGACATAATTTCCAATAAAATTTTATAGAAAGATTTTCCAATAAAATTTTACAGAAAATTTTTATAAACTGACAACATTGTTTGGCGCTGATCGACTCACATTCACCAACGAGTATTGTATTGACACTCGCGTCTACAGCTAAACATAAATCTGTCATTTGCGCAAGCTCCAATTTTTATTTTACATCAGTTATGCGAGTTATGAATGAATAATATGAATGATGAATGTTGTTTTTTTCTTAAGACACACAAACCAAGCCCGGAGCCACACCAGAACCACAATTCTTTTTTTAACTAACTTTAAAAAAATAAAAATAACTTTAAAAAAAGAAGTACGGTGACCGACGGGGATCGAACCTGGGCCCACACATTAGACCACAGGAGCTCTGCGGACAATTCCCTTAAAATTGTAAATTTTTTTCAAGGTACGCAAAAAGATCCTTTGTTTAAAAAAAAACACTTACAACATAATTTATCAAGCCCTTGTCAGACCCGATGGGTTAAAAGACATGATTCCATTGTTGAGTTTCAAAATGATTTGCCCAAATTGTGGCTTTTTGCAACCAAAGCTAATATTTTTTTTAAAAGCAGTTTGTGATTGTGAGTTTATCAAAACACTATATACATTTGCAGTTATCTTTGCAGTTACGCAACCATTTAGCAAATATTTACAATCTAAAAATATTGACATAGAGTCAGCTACAACCAAATTAAAATTATTAACTCAAACTTTAAATTTAAAAAGGGCAAATGCAGACGCCTATTTTGAAACTTTTATATTGAAAGAAGCATCTAAGCTTATGGATATTCTTGATGTAGAATTAAAAATGCCTCGTTTGACATCAAGACAAACCCATAGGGATAACTTTTTAGATCCGAATGACAACACCAAATCATTATTGGAGAAGAGTAGTATTTTGTATTTGTTAGGATTTCGTAATAGCAGATTATAAAGAGAGGTTTTCTGAAAACGTGTTAAATTCTTATGTTTTAAGTGTATTACTTCCAAAAAAACTTGCTTCTATTACTGATATGATAGATCTGTCTGAAAAGCTGTCAAAAATATTCGACATCTTTGGCTCCAACATGGCAAGGTTTCTCTAACACAGTTATTAACAGGTGAGGTACAGTTATAAAAATTAATTAATAATACTTCTGATTGTGGGATTGAAGGAATTTCCTATTATCTACAAATGTTTAAAAATTTTAAGCAGTCTACCAGTCTCTGTTGCAACTGCAGAGCGAAGTTTCTGTACTTTAAGATTGTTAAAAACGTACCTTCGTTCTACAATTGCTCAAGATTAATGGTCTTGGCCTTATGTACGTTTATAGAAATATTGAACGTAGAAAACATTATAGGTAGATTTAGCAAAAAAAAACAAAAATTGATTTTATTATTTGACTCATTTGACATCATTAGGGATTTAACTTTAAAACCGTCAAAAAATAAAATGAGTTTTAAAAAACATGCTTCACGAAGAAATTTGTTTTATTTTTTGGTTTGTTTTTATTATGAAAAATTCGTTATGTTTTTTGTTTAATTTTTATTTTGAATAGATATTTTTATTGTTTTACGTTTTTTGGTACGTACTTTCACGCCCCCCCCCTTGAAGAAAATGCTGAATCCGCCCCTGCTTACTGGCAGCTTCAATCGGAGTGGATTAATTCACTGCACAAATTCGACACGAAAATCTAATGCCACCAGGAATAACATCAACCTATGGACACAGCTTATGCACTACCAGCTAGTCATCTTGGGGCGGCATCCTTTGATTTGGGAAAGTCAATAACCAAATTTTGCAAATTTTAGAAGAGGGCCATGACTCAATATTGTTTTAAACGTCTGGGCATCTGAATAATACTTTTGACAGTTCGTTTAATTTAAAATATGCTTTTTTATCGTCTAAGATCCGTTTAAAAACGATTTTAAATGGCGACATTGTATAAAAATCTGAAATTTCCGGACGTTTTTAGGACGTTAGCCGTTGCTTCGGACGAATTTGTCGTGGATTTTGAAGCGAAAATTCATTTTAAATTCAACCGTCTATTAAAAAAAAAATTGAGCGAGTCTGCTAGTACTCGAGACACTGATGTGTAAACATATCCTATATATCGACATCATCGACATGAAAATCTAATGCCACCTTAGGCCGCGTTACGCCTGAATATAGGCAACCACTTATTTGGAATTGGTTGCCTATATTCTGGCGTTAGAAAGAACACGTTTTACATTAACGGTTACAGACAGCCTGCAAAACACATTCCCGTCACAGATACCGCCTGACGTGCGTTGTGTAATGTTTACATTTGTAACGTTTACATTACAATGTCTAATATTACACTTCACGCATAGCCCTCCGCTCGCTACAGGGGTGCAATGAGCAAAAACTAACCAAAACTAGCCCAAGGCATGCCCAAAATCGAGAAAAAAACCTTTTACAAATATAACCTCAAGAAAATAAAAAATAGGATTAAAACAAACCGTAAAAATCACCGCGAGCGAAGCCGCGGGTAAAAGCTAAAGGTGGATTTATAAACTATTCGTTGGCGACGGCGGCGCTGAAGATCGTAGCCCTGACGCTCGTAGTATTCGAAAATCACATTTATAAACTCCTCGGCGCTGGCGTTCGGTTATTTAAAAAGACAACAAAACCTCACTTATTATAAAATATGTATTTACATTGATACTGTTCGTTGCGTTCGTGACTTTTAACGATTTCAATAAATTTAATTTCAAAATGGATTTGAGTGATGGATGACAGCAGCGAGGTTCAGGTGAACAAACATCAGCTGGTGTGCATCTGTTTGGTCATGTGATTAGGTTCTAGTGTTTTTATTGGTTGATTACTACGGATTTGCTACGAATGAACGACCTTGAGCGTTGGCCAAAGATAAAGTTGATTTATCTCGAGCGCTAGGGCCGATGCCGCAGCGCCAACGTAGGCTTTATAAATTGTCTTATGAATATACGTATTTTCAACGCCAGCGCGAAGGCTGACGCCAGCGCCAACGCCGAATTTATAAATCCAGTGTAAAAGTGTCCTATGTTCTTTACTATACTCTTGAAAATATCTATACAAAATTTCATGATGATCGGTTGAGTAGTTTATGCGTGAAAGCCTAAGAAACAAACAAACAAGCAAACACATTCGCATTTATAATATTAGTTATTCGCATTTATAATATTAGTTAGTTAGTTAGGAATACTTACTGCATTGTCTTTATAAACAATGCTTACTGGCAGCTTCAATTGTAGTGGATTAATTCACTGCACAAATTCGGCACGAAAATCTAATGCCACCTGCCAGGAATAACATCAACCTATGGACACAGCTTATTCACTACCAGCTAGGCATCTTGGGGCGGCATCCTCTGATTTGGGAAAGTCAATAACCAAATTTTGCAAATTTTAGAGGAGGACCATGACTCAATATTGTTTTAAACGTCTGGGAATTTGAATAATACTTTTGACAGTTCGTTTAATTTCAAATATGATTTTTTATCGTCTAAAGTCCGTTTAAAAACGATTTTAAATGGCAAAAATTGTATAAAAATCCTAAATTTCCGATTTTAGGACAATAGCCGTGGCTTCGAACGAATTTGTCGTGGATTTTGAAGCGAAAATTCATTTTAATTTCAACCGTCTATTAATAAGCTGTGCTATGGATCCAAATACACTGCGAATATAATATAATGAAAATCTAATACCGCCCTAGCAGCTAGCTTTTTAGAAGCGCCATTTGAGTCGTTGCAATCGCGGCTGTCCTGGATTCGCTTGCTCCACAATGCGCACGAAAGCCATGTCATTCGTACATTCATCTTTTAATATGAAGCTATCTTTCATAATATTTGTTTTAAATTAAAGTATCGATACCACCTGCTAATTGTTATAAGATTAATGTACGATCTACCGCCTGGGGACGCCCGCTTGTTTTGGTAGTACTTGGCGATTACGGCGTTGCCTTTTGGCTTCACTAGTGTTAATGGGAAGTTAAGCTATTTCTGTTAACCTTTGGTTAACTGGTGGTTTACTTCTTTATTTTCACCGCCTGCGATTTCGGTACTGGTGGCAACACTATATACTAGTGGAATAGAGTTTGACAACGTTAATGGAGATAAATAGTAGATAACCTAAAATTCATTTAATTTACATTTCACTCGTATTTAAATTGATCAAGTATTTATTAATTTGTTTTATTAAAATATCACTGTACTTTGGCTGTTTGTTTGTAAATAATTAATTCTTAATTTCTTATGACTCAACACAGAATTCTAAATCTAAGTTATTCTTATCTTATCTCGTTACTAGCATTTTACTCGAAGCCAAACTTGTGTGCTTAAAAACGTTTTTTCCTTTATTTCAGGTGCGTTCCAACTGGGGGCTCAGCTCGGGTATTCTATTGGTATTTTATTTGTACATTTTTATTATTTTATATATTTTTCCATTAATCGTAGTTTAATAATATATTATTATTTTTGCATTGATTATTTTTTTTATTCTTTCTTTACATATACTTATACATTTTACACTTATTCCTTTATTTGATTTTGTTTGATTAAATAGTTCTAAAATATCTATTTCCATTCTGTTTATTCCTAACAAACAAACGAAAGTTGCCAAATTGTACAAAAGTTTATTACGACTAGGTACTAATTCTCGTGCCACACTATGGATTCAAATACCCTGCGATTATAATATATTGCAATCGCGGCCGTCCTGGATTAGCTTGCTCCTCAATGCGCACGGGTTATAATGTCACATCAACATTCCATCCCCACATTTCCGTCCCATTTGCCGAGATTTACCCTCATACCGCCGCGTAAGATGTTTACACATCAAAAAATCTCGTTAAAGAGCAAGTGTCTAACAAGGTGAAAAGTAGCCAAAGTATCGATTTTCAACTGTTTATAGCTGTGAAACCACTAGCTCTAGAGGTATAACATCATACATAAAATAATATGCTTAGAATTTTACGAAGAATCGAAAAATAAATTCAGATATAGGATGATCCATTGAAAAAAAAATTAACTGTTTGTTTTTCCCTGTATACTGATCATTTTTCCAATATTTTTTATAAGCAGAAAAAAAGTATTTTTCAGTACCTACATAACCATACTTTTCATTTTTTCGGGACACTTAAAATAAAAAAGTTAAGGGGGGCGACATTATAGGGGATCACCCTGTACATGAGATACGTAGGCCAAATTCTAAGATAAAAATTGTTATTTAATCGCGTTCCTTCTGCTTTGTATGTACTATTCATTTATCCCTGAAGAGTAGTTTGTTTTATTCCAGTTTTGATTATGACTTGTTTCGAATAAATTTCCACTGCTTATCAAAAATCCAATGCTTTGCTTTTTCTATAAAAGCTGCTTAGTTGACTTATTGGAAAAGTGATCTTAAAGAAACTGTTTCGTGTTTGGACATATTTATTTGAGATTTTGTTCTATGTTCAGTTTTTTCACTGACACGTTATCAGGTGTAAAATTAGTTCAAATGCAATATTACAACAAGGTTGTAAGTAATTAATGCATCGATTAAACCAGTAGTAAGAATTATCGTTGACACCTATTTAATATTTAAAAAGAAACAAATGTGGTATGTACAGCCAGCTGCGTACTGAATAGTGCACAGCAGTATAGGTGCAATTTTATTCATGCATTTAACCTACACCTCTCTAGTTAATTAGCATTCAAATTGAAACAATGATCTCTTTGTTAACATTTCATGTGAACAGACCCGTGTCCACTATCACTTGTTTAGGTCTGTTACACTCGGAGGATACTATGTTCAGTAGTTTGTTTGTTATGCGGAATTAATTTGTAATAATTCATTGTATTAATTCTTCATCCCGCCTCAGGGCTAAGCGTTTTGGCCGTGGTTGAGCTATAGTTTGTTTGCTATAGATTTTTAGGTTTATTTAGCATAAATGGAATTAGGCGGATTATATACTACTTGTAGATATATATGACTGGAGCGTTTGTTCCCAGTAAGATCAGTTGCATCTGGATGCTATTGGATGCTAAAAATTGAATTTTATTACACAATATCGTCCAGAGTCATAATTGCTTTATGATTTATGTGGGAGTTGGGAAGCATCAATGTGGACTAAAGTGTCTAATTTAATCCCGCGAATAGAGCAACAACCATTCAAGGGATTAAGGCACTTTAGTTCCGCGGTATATACATTATTTTTTATACTTCCGGGAATAGTGTTACTAAAATTGGGTAATATGTAAGTATAAATTTACAAACACTTGATAATGTCACAATTAAATGCAAGAACCAGTTGAATGTTTTATTAGTTTAGTTTGAAACCTTAGTTACAGTATAAATAAACAAATTATCAGTGTCATTAGTTTTGTGATCACAGACGAAATGGAAACTTTTGACAAAGCAGGTGAAAAAGCGATAGAAGGTATTTTGCCAACAAAATCATATGGAAATGTATGAAGTGCAATATTTGGTATTTGTAAGATGGTGGCAAATTTCAACGAAGATGCCCTACTCCTGTTTTTCACAGAGAAATCTCAGACTTTTTCTCCTTCAACGCTTTGGGCATATTATTCCATGCTGAAGACCACGATCAGCGTTAAGAATAATATGGATATCAGCAAATTCCCCAAATTAATTGGCCTGCTGAAATGAGGAACTAACAGGGGACCAGGTTGACAAATTTGTAATCTATGTTCCAGACAACCAGTTTTTAATGATAAAGGTAGATCGTATTTTTGGTGCCACAGGAGCCTATAGAAGTAAGGAGTTAGTTCAGTTGACGGTGGACGATGTAACTGATTTGGGTCACGTAGTTTTGGTTAATATTAAAAATTCCAGAAACAAGCTCGGTATGAACTTTGATGTTAAAAATTCAGGTTCAAATATTACCAATTTTACTAAAATATGTCAGAAGTATATGCTTTAAAAAAGGCTGAGGCCCTTCATTTAAGATTTTTCGATCATTGTCAATGTACTATGCAGCCAGTCGATAAAAATATATTTGGAAAACTATCCCAAAAATTAGCAGCATTCCTAAATCTACCTACTTCATCATTATCCACTCGGCATTGCTTTCGTCGAACGTCTGCCTCTTTATAAGTTGACTACTGCATATGTCGATGTTTGAAAATGACTTGGATAACGGAAAGCCTTCGCGCCCACGAGTACGTTGAAAATTCCATACATAATAGGAAACACTTCTAGACAAGCTTTTGAGCAAGTCCCTGGAGCCGCCGCATGTAGTTCTACATCAAGCAGCGTCATACAGCAAGAGTATACTATAGCGATGAAACAAATCGACTATTTAATATTGTAAATAATTGTACAAGCGTAACATCCATCTGATTATAAACAAGTGAATAAATTTTGTCAAATGTGACCTTTTTTTAATTATGTGTTGCTAGCACATGAGGTTAATTAAACCTTTTTAGTTCCTGCTTGGAGGGACTAACGGATATAATTGCTTTAGTTCCGGAAGTACAAAAAATGGTTTTATTTGAAATAACGATGCGTAAATCTGAATTTGGGAGCGATTTTGCAGGTGATGGTTTATTGGATCATAGTATGATGACATTATCCTCGAATTACCGTATAACTAAATAAATCCAATTTGTATTTGATAGTAGTTATATGAAATAAAAATAAAACAATTGAGAAATGGGAAATAATAAATAATAAGATACATAGAAAGTGGCAACAATAGTATATTATTTTATATGGAGGAAAAGTGATACTTTTCAT
>MU183115.1:171450-184066 GCA_016904865.1 Pissodes strobi
AGCCGAACGGAGTGAGGCTGGTAATAGAGAGCAAGCCATGAAAAGTAACTTTTCCTCCAAATAAAATATGCTGTTTTTTCTTCAATGTCGACAAATTAATGCAAAAACATCTCTTTTTAATAGTAATAATATCTAATTATTATTAAAGATAAATGGGTTCGCAAGGCAGCTTAGACCACGGTCGTAGGTGGCCTTGCTTAGACCGGTGTCGGTGAATATAATGTAACATAAAGCTGTCAGTGGACACTGTCAACAATAATTATTTTTTAAGATTGCGTTTCCAATTGCGTTTTAATTCCGTATTGATAAGCAGTTATTGAGTAAGTTCGATTAAATAATAACCAATTTGTTCCTAAATTAGTGATTTTTAGAAATGCAGTCACAAATTGAGTGATAAATACAAGTTGTAGTTTAATAAATCTTGAGTTGTTGACGCTTATTTTGTTGTCTGTTTGTATTGTATCTATGTTGCTATGACAACACTTTTACCTCCGCCGGCGGAAAAGTGAAAAGTAAAGCTCCGGCGGAGGAAAAACGAAACTTCACGGCCGCCTACACAGTCGAGTAATGACGGATTTACTGACGTTTGAAGAAAAACTCTTGTAGCCGCTTGGGAAATATAAAGCCGCGTCCATACGTTTAACCGAACCTCGTAACGTAACATGCTCGCGTATCATTTTATGATCCGTTGGAAGGCATCCCGAGCCTCATCGCGTATCAAAATGTGTCAAAATTTTCCAGCGTAAAATTAGCGAACCATCAAAGGATGTTACGAAGTAATGAAAGGCGCTGATGTTACAGCGTCTGGACGGCAGCCCGAGCATTTCGTTGAATTTCGTAACTCCTTTAGTCGTGGTCAGTCTGTCAAGAACAAGGATCGTTATAAAAATGGAATGGACGAAGGAAAAAACTTCGAATTTATAGAAAAATGTCGAAAAAAAGAATTGCTGTGGAACCTCAAGCACCCACAATATTTTAATAAGATTATGATAAATGAAGCATGGAAAAAATCATCTGAAGCTAGAAATATGAAGAATGCAAACATCGAAGTATCTTGTTTTATTATATTAGGTCCAATTAGATTAATTAGAAACTCAAAGTCGGTTGCCGTTATTCTTGTGAAGTTTGTATAGTCTTCACTAACAGATATAAATTGAGTAACAAGCTATATTCATTCCTTTTCAAAAGGTAATGAATGAATATGCCACCATGCCACCAACGCAACGCCTTTGTCTTTTTCCCTTCTTTTTTTTAAAGCAAACTGTATTTAAATTTAGGCCGCAGCAGCTACTTCCATATTGTCGTGAATTATAGGTTAATTACCCTGCAAATCTCAAAAACAAACCGACTAGCGGCTTGCCAGAATAATCGCGTTACGATTTTTGGTACGGCATCGGCAGTGCGCTCGCGTCCTACGTAGACGACACGAACCAATACCTCCTACAACTAGGCCAACTAGCTAATATTAAAATTAGCAGTGACGTCATCAAAAGTGGTCTATACTTTTTTGCCAAAAGCATTAAGAGGAGCCAAGAGGAGCCCAGTAATAGTATTAATTATTTTATCGCGCCTACTTCCGTATTTAACGTTGATTGCCACGCTGGGCGACTGGTATGTCAATTCCCATCTCGACGTCATGTATCCGGTGCTGCCAGATTGGGCGCTTTATCACAATTTGAGCTACTTCTCACTGTAGTTTGCCACAAATTATTTTTCAAGGAAACGTAAAATATTCGTCTCGGATTCCAAGATTACTATTAACAATATATTAGATACTTAATGTAAAAGTATACTTTGGTATATTATAGTATAGTTATATTAAATATAAATAAATATTTAAAATCCGAAAAGTAAATATATAAAAACCGGGAAGTGAAGCAATAACGGAATCAAAACTTTTAACAAAATAAACGTTGGTAACCAATAACCTAATTATTTTGTATAAATATTTAGTTCCATTTAAAAACATAATTTCAAATGTCATTCAACAAATGCTGTAAAAATTAAAGTCCAACTAAATATACTTTAAATAGTTTACATCCCAAATGATGTATGAAACTAACTCTAAATCTGGCAACACTGCCTCCTGTCAGTTGGCGTACTTTCTACGTTCGACCAGCTTCTTAATTCTTAATTATTGTTCTGTTCGATTTTGATTGTTTTCCTGTTAATTTATTTATAATATCAGTACTTTGGAGTGTTTAAATTTATGTGAACAATGCTGTGCGGTGGAAACTAGCCGAAAAGACCTAAAGTTCATGTTTTTAGCTTTCCAAAATGTTTGGACTTGACCTGTTGCTTTCGTGTAATTAGAGTTTATTTTGTGCTCGTTCATTGTGTACAGCAAGTTTATAAAATTTGTTCCTGTTAGCTAATTTTGGGGTAAGTGATATTTACTGTAATTATGCCTCATAAAGGCTGTAATGCAATGTTTGCTATATGCCCTCAGTGGTCAAAAAACTTCATGAACTAAAACGAGAGAAAATATTAAAACATGGGTATTCCCTTAGTTTAAAGGCCCTTTTTCCATCATTTATAAAAAGGCAAAATGTTAAATTAGCTCTCAAAATATTTAATCCTTTTATTATAGAGGCTCTGAAAGGTTTTCTTAACAATTTGTCACATTCACAAGACATAGCAGAGCATCTGAAATGCCAGTTAATCACTTATTTAAGTGGATATTGCTGTCATATCGTTTAAAAAAAGTAAGTTGTGAATTTTGCAAAGAAAATTTAACTTTAAATGAACCTTCTGTTGTAGAAGATTCTTACAATTTCATTAACTCCTTAAGTCGTGGGGCTAGGGCTTTTATATCCTCGTGAACAAATAGTGGACTAGTTTATATTATATTTAAAAAACTGATTAATGAGTTCGAAGACACATTTTTGGATATTTACAATAAAAAGTCTTTTCTTTGTGAGCTGTTGTTAAACTGTCTAAATCAAAACAGCCTTTTGACTCCTTTTGAAAATTGTAAAAATAACCTAAAAATTTATGTTTCAAAAATTTTTCTTTGCAGCATTTCAAATACACTTCTTTCTTAATAATTATTGTTCTAAAATAATCATAATCTTTTGGGTAAAAAGAATAATCTGAAACCTGTATAAAGCTTTCATGTTTTATCACAAATATTTGAAGATTGCAAGGTTTGGATGAAGAAAACCGAGGAGAAAACACACTACCAAATTTGACATTACTATTACCTATTATGACACCTTTATACCTATAGTGACATTTTACCACCAATCTATTTAATAGATTCAGATAGATAGATTCAGTTTATCAAAATAGGTAGATTATATTTTGATAAACTGGATATTCAAAGGTTTTTGCTTTGAAATTTCGTTTTCCTTTAACAAAAATAGAATGAGGCACGTCTAAAGGCTGTTCATGACTCGCAGCCTTGTTTTAACCGGAAGCTCTTAAATATTATTTATGTATGCAGAAAAAGGTAAGTGAACTGCAATTTAACTTGATTTAAAAAAAATGAGTAATACACATTATCAGTCATAATAGTCGTGCTTAAAGTAATATCAGCTTGTAGGAGGTATTGTATTAGGCCAATTACGTTTCAAACTACATATAAAAAAAGATAAATTTACAAAACACAAGTTTTTGTTATATTTTTTCGAGATTTTTGCATCTAAAATGTCTACTTAACTGTGAAATTTTAAAATAAATTGCACATTTCAATATACGCCTGTAAGTAAGTTAAGACCACTTTTGATGACGTCACGCGTAAGCCGTCTGGCCTAGTTGTAGGAGGTATTGCACGAACCGTACGTGCCCTTGGTTCGCGACGATGCATGTTACGTTACGAGGATCGGTTACACGTGTGGACGCGGCTTTAAGAGCTAAATATTTGTAAGTTAAATCTAATATTCGAACGTCTAAAAAAAGAAATACCCTGTATTATTCAGAGTAAGTCACTTTTTGTGGCTGAACTCGCTTCGCTCGTCCTTCAATTTTAAAACCTCGCAAAAAACACCATTTTACTCCTAATAAATACAATATAATATTATTAAATTTAAGCAAGCCTGAGGTTGCAAGTGCAGCAAGAACAGTTTATTAGGTTAAAATTTAAATTTGTGTTAGTAGCATACATAAACCTCGCTAGTAACATTTTTAATTTGCACTGTTATGCCGCACAGTTTATGGTTTAGAATGAGTAAATGTGAATTTGATTTTACATTAACGTATTTCAAGCGTAAAGGTGAGGGTAACAGTGCCATTATACAGTTTTCGCTATTATTATAATGTTTAAGTATAAAACACAAACAAATAAAAATCGAAAGTCAACCAACGAAACGTATATTTCTAACTAACTCTTTCATTTTCATTCCGTACTCATTCCCAACACCTTATCGTGATTTTGTTTTTGTTATCTCGGCAACTTTTCTGATGATTCAAGACTGTTGGGACTTTTCGCGTTGCTTGATTCCATGACTTTACAGTCGGCCGCGCTACCGTCATCCACGTCCCTGTGGACCCATTCATCCTAAATAAGAGTACATATCAATTACTTTTAAGTCAAAGCTATTAACCATATTTACATAACGTCTAAATAGAGGTACATATTTTTTTTTAAATTATTTTCTGCTTTTCTCGTCGGCGATCTCTGAAATGCAAGGAATAATATTGATGCATCAATAACATTAATAAATAGTAAATAAGGCCACTAAACAATTCCAGGAAATGGAAACATGTTCAAAGCACAGTAAATATTTACAAACACCCAAATACAAGAAATTAAAATCCTACAAACATCTGTTTTCTTCAAACGTCAGTAAATCCGTCATTACTCGACTGTGTAGGCGGCAGTGAAGTTTCGTTTTTCCTCCGCCGGAGCTTTACTTTTCACTTTTCCGCCGGCGGAGGTAAAAGTGTTATCATAGCAACATAGATGCAATACAAACAAACACCAAAATAAGCGTCAACAACTCAAGAGTTATTAAACTACAATTTGTATTTATCACTCAATGTGTGACTGCATTTCTAAAAATCATTAATTTAGGAACAAATTGGTTATTATTTAATCGAACTTACTCAATAAATGCTTATCAATACGGAATTAAAACCCAATCGAAAACGCAATTTTAAAAATATAATTATTGTTGACAGTGTCCACTGACAGCTTTATGTAACATTACTATAGCAACAACCTGAGCCTATTCACCGACACCGCACCGGTCTAAGCCGCCTTGCGAACCCACTTATCTTTAATAATAATTATTATTACTATTAAAAAGAGACTTTTTGCATTAATTTGTCGACATTTGAAGAAAAAACAGCATATTTTATTTGGAGGAAAATTTACTTTTCATGGCTTGCTCTCTATTACCAGCCTCACTCCGTTCGGCTGTTAAACACGAGCGCGCCATGAAAAGTATTACTTTTCCTCCATATAAAATAATATACTATTATAGGTATATAAGTTATTTTTCGTTGTGAGTACTCATATCATCGTTTTCTGATTCCACGTCGGATTCAGAGCTAACTTGTACGTTGAAAGCTTTCATTTTATCAATTGGAACTACCCCTTGACACTTCCTCTGCGATCGAGAAGATCCGCGGGGGTCCTCAATAACGTATCGATTATGATCTAATCTTTTGATTACAACGTAGGGCCCATTATATTTGGGATGTAACTTTTTACTTTTCCCGTCGTTATTCGTAAGAACCGATCGTATCAGTACCTGGTCACCAACATTAAATTGCTTTTGTCGTGATCGGCGAGCATCGTAGCGCGCCTTTTGCTTGGCTTGCACCTGATCTAAGTGAGCTTTTACGTTAGCTCGTGTGCACTCCAGATTACTGTCTTGTAGTGGTTCCAAACTTACTTCGTTGTCGAGGATTGCATTAGCGACTCCCCTTGGTGAATACCCAAAGAACAGTTCGTAAGGGGATTTGCCCGTAGCTAAATTCTTCGTTAAATTTAGTCCCCATCTTATTTTTGACACATTCACATCCCATTGCTCTTCATTTTCCGTTGATGAAGCTAATGCTGCCAAGATGGTCCTATTATACCGTTCTACTTGTCCGTTCGCCCTTGGGGTTGCAGTAGCATTAAAGACATGTTTGATGTTCAATTCCTTGCAATATTTTTCAAACTCCTTGGACGTATAGCAACTTCCACGATCCGTAATTATTCGCCGTGGAACGCCAAAGTTATCAACCACGCTGTCAAAGAACGCAATCAATGGTCCAGTTTTTGTTGTTTTTACGGCCTTCATGAATACAAATTTTGTGAATGAGTCAACAATAACAATTAAATACTGATTCCTCTGTCTTGAAGCCACAAATGGACCCAAATGGTCGCTATGTAGGGTATCAAATGGACAAGCTACCTTGTCAATAGGATGTAAGTGGCCAGAACGTTTGCCTCCAGGATCCTTATTGTACAAACAAGGAAGGCAAGCTGCTATAAACTTCTTGGTATACTTTCTTTGGCCTGCAAACCAATAAATCTTTCTTATTGCTGATAACGTCTTCTCAACCGACAAATGTCCATTACCATCGTGGAAATGCAATAATACCTGTCGCCTTGCAACATTCGGTACTACCCACCTTTTACCTTCGGGAGTGATTTTATATAATCGTTCGTTTTCTAGACAATATTCCTGGTGAATTTGCTTTTCTTCCTTGTCGGACGGTTTTTTATTGAGAACGCTTATCAGATATTTGCATCTGGCATCCATCAGTTGTGCATGAAGGACCCAATCGTCGCTTGAAATATTTACTTGTGACACTTGGACATTTGATTCTGCTGAATCTGTTATTGGATTCCGACTCAGAGCATCAGCATGTGCCATTTTTAAACCAAGACGATATTCAACCTCAAACGTAAACTCTTGAATAGATAACCACCACCGCCCTATTCTTGGCACTAAATCTCGTTTACTGAGAGTACTCCTAACCGCACTGCAATCAGTAATGACCTTGAAGTGAATGCCTACTAAATATACCCTAAAATGTTTTAGAGTATCAACCACAGCTATAGTCTCGAGCTCAAATGAATGGTATCTTTGTTCTTCCTTACTGGTCTGCCTTGAATAATACATAACAGGTTTAAGTTTCCTTTCATGTTCCTGTAAAAGAATGCCACCGATTCCCCATTTTGAAGCATCAGTATGAACTTCTGTTCGTAATTTTGGATCATAAATTGCTAAAAGAGGACGTGTAATTAATCTTTCCTTCAGAGCCTCGAATGCTGTACGCTGTTCGTTTTCCCACGTGAAGGCTACATCCTTCTTAGTTAGCGTAGTTAAAGGACGAGCTATCGTGGCGAAATCCTTCACATATCTGCGGAAATAGCTTGCCAGTCCAAAAAATTGACGTATTTTGTGCACATCAGTTGGCACAGGGTAGTTTCGAACGGCTTCTATTTTCCGGATTCCTGGCTGAACTCCTTGTCGAGAAATTTCGTGTCCAAGATATTCGATTTTTCTCAGGAAAAATTGGCATTTAGAGAGGTAACGTTAGCCCAGCTGTTTTAATCGACTTTAATACTTCCTCAAGTAGTTCTAAGCCACTATCAAAATCTTTTGATGGTATTAATATGTCGTCCATGTAGGCTGTAACATTTCCGTATCGTAAATTGCCCAATATTTTATTTACTGCACGTTGAAATATTGCCGGGGCATTGCACAGTCCAAAGGGCACCCGCAAGTATTCGTAATGCCCATCAGGCGTCATAAAAGCTGTTTTGGATATGGAAGATTCTTCTATTGGTATTTGATGATATCCACTTGCCAGGTCTAAACTTGTGAAAAACTGACAACCCTTAAGTTTTTCCAAAAAATCGTCTGCGTGTGGCAGTGGAAATCTGTCCTTAATAGTCTTAGAGTTTAAAGATCGATAATCAACACACATACGCATTGTACCATTTTTTTTTAACTAATAAAATTGGACTTGAGTATGGTGATTCTGATTCTCTGACTATTTCGTTTTGTAATAAATCATCTACTATATTTCTGACTTCTTCACGTTCTTTATGAGAAAGTCTATAGGGCCTGTAAACTACCGGCCTATCATCAGTGAGATGAATAGACATGTTTAGAACATCTGTTTTACCTAATTCGGACGTATTTTGAGCAAAGCAACATCTAAAGGAATTAATCAAGTCGATTAGCTTGATCATCCGTAAGATTTGTGTTATACAATAAGTCAGTCAGATTGAACAAGCTTTTTACGTTGGTTTGAACAGTTAAATTAGAAATATTTGGACAATTCGTTTTGTCCTCAAAACATTGCACAGATCTTACTAATATTTGTTTCGTACTCACCTCGAATTCTTGCTCTGAAACGTTGGTAATAGTGACGTAACCGCCTTCAGCCTGGGTTATACATTCTCCGACATAGTGCTCCCTGCCAGGTACTGCTCGTAGATTACCAGGAACGTACACTTCGCCAGTAAAACTGTGGCGGGAGGTAAGGGCGATCATGACAGTAGTTTGAGGTGGTACAATGACGTTTTCTCTAGCCCACAAAGGTATTTTCCTTGCTTCTAGATGTAACACTTCGTTGAGGTCGTCATCGGGTGTTAGAATTCTTACATTATCGTTGGCAACAATCATGATAACATTTGGTAAATTTAAGAAGGGTTGACCTATCATAATTGGTATTGTTTGTACCCTATCGGGTACGACCAAAGCCCGTACGGTCGCCTTTGCCCTATCAACACAAATATTAACCTCAACTTCGCCTAGAACATCTATGATTGAAGCACCATAGCCGGTTATCGTTACCTTGCTAGGGTACAGCGTAAGTCCGAGTTCTTTCGAAAAACATTCCCTAATTAATACAGCACCGCAACCAGTGTCGACGTAAGCTTGGGTTGGCTTTTCGTTCACCAAACAATTAAAAAAATACGTTCCATTCTGGTCGTGGTTCTTGGACGTAATAAAATTGGCTGGCTTTCGTTGGCAATCCTTTTCTAAATGACGCAACCTATTGCATTTTGTACATACTAGTTTAGGCTTCGGACATTTATTGGCAAAATGTCCTTTTTGTTTACAGTTGTAGCATTTTTGTTCTTCATTTACGTGAAACTTCGTTTTTTTGTTGGGAATTTCTGATCCCTTTCTATTTTCAGGGTGAAAACGTTTTCGAAAATGTCCTGGCGATTCAAAAACGTGATATGTGTTTTCAGATCTTAGCGACGACAAGTATTCGGCGTACAAAGCGTCTGATGAGTCATATCTTCCAGCACGGGCTCCCACTTGGATTGTAGCATCTCCTATGCCATCAATAATTAGGGAAACAGCATTCTTGTTACTTATCTCGCATGCATTTATAAGATCCATCTTCTGGAAATAGTACTCTTCCCAGCTTTCGTTAGCCATTTTGCGCCTATTTAACAATTTTCGCAAAGCATTTGCATAATCTTGGTGCTCTGGAAAAGTTTTAAGCAACAAAACCTTCCATTCCTTCCATGACATATCATAACTGGTCAAGTTGTCATACCAATTTCGAGCCAATCCACTTAGGCGACCTTGCATATGAAATGTCATGGTGAAGTCATCCCAGTTATTTATCTTGCCAAGTTGTTCAATTTTTTCTATCCATTTTGCACAGCTGAGATTTGGATTGCCAGGTGTGAAATGTGGAATGCAGTCAGGTTTTATTGATATCTTGCTCGGACCAGGGTTTTGCGTCGAACTGTGCTCTATTAGTTTTTCTACCAATTTTTCTAAACGTTTTATCGTATCTTGTGATGATGTTGGAGGTGTTAAGCTTCGCTCTGATGTAGGTTGATTGGAAGAAACTACTTCAACTCTAGAACTAACGTGTGGGTTATAACGTGGACGTGAACTGCGTTTTCCCATCCTTTTATAATCGTAGTGCTCATCGGAGCTCGAACTTGAACTCGTTGAACTCGAGCGTGATCGCCCCATGGTCAAAACTAATTTTAAATTAATATAAACTAATCAATCCAAAATAAATAACTAATAATGCCTTGAAATGAAATAATAATAATAAAAATAAAACAAGTAACAAGTGCCCCTTTTGATACGTTAAAAGGGTGCTGATCGTAAAAATAATAGATGCGATTAGTATGCTTTGTTTATACGTTAACTAAACAAATCCTTTAATTATTCAACTTAAAGTCAGTAATATTGCATAATATTGCAGTACTTACAATAATAATGTATTCATTCCAAAATTTCAAGACAATTTATCACTACTAGATAGACTAAAAACAACTCAACGGTCTGGGCAACCCAATTTTTACGTTAATTAAGCACCAAACCTAATGACAACTGAGCACTTTAACCATTACAACAAAACAATCTTAATTTTTACGTTAATTAAGGGTGAACACAACAACTGAGTACTTAATTAAAACACGCACAGTTTTTTTTTAAATCACAATACATAAAAAAAAACAAACAAACTCGAAGTCTATTAGTCGACGAGAGGCGAGAATTATCTCACCGCTGCACTATAAAACACAAACAAATAAAAATCGAAAGTCAACCTTCGAACGTATATTTCTAACTAACTCTTTCATTTTCATTCCGTTCTCATTCCCAACACCTTATCGTGATTTTGTTTTTGTTATCTCGGAGGTAGTCTAAACATTGATCGGCAACTTTTCTGATGATTCAAGACTGTTGGGACTTTTCGCGTTGCTTGATTCCATGACTTTACATAAGAAACATTATAAAATAGAAATAATTGTCATAATTCAGATTGCAATAATATGCTGTTTTTGAAAATCGGTAATATTCACAGCTATCCGTTTGCAGCACAATTAGGAGAGGAGTAATTTTGCTGTATAAGGTTTTCTGTAAATATTATATATTTTCAAAAAAATGTTTTAAAAATAACTCAATCGAAAGCAAATTAACCAAAAGCAATCCAATCAAACAAACGCTATGCTTAACCAAGTCAAGCTAACCCAAATTAACCAAAGCTGACCCAAACAATCGCGCTAGGTGCCCTTGTCTTTTAACGAACCAAAACTAACCCAAATAAGAGCGCTACATATCAAACATCGGTAACGGTGCATCGATAATTATCACCCACCCGTCAGCTGTGACGCACAGCTCAACTTAATTGTTAGGAGTACCTATATAAGATTTTTGTACTTCCGAAACTAAAGTATATCGTTTAATCCCTTCAAGCGGGGATTAAAAAGGTTCATTCAATTCCAAGGCACTAAAGTACATGCTATAGCAATGCATAATTACCAAAAGGGCAAGTTTTCAGTTTAACAACCATTAAAATTTTTTAAAAACATTTTTTTGCTTCTATATTTAGGCACTTTTAAAAGCCGTTTTTGACCATTAAAATGTTGCGCAATTGTTTGGTTATCTCACAAAAGAGCCTCAAAATTCGACTTTTGTGGAGCTGAAATGTAAAAATCGGGAAGTTTTTGGCTCGGTTTTTGGCATCTGACGCGGGAGGATTGTTGCAATGTTGCCAGAGGTTGAACCTTTTCTTACGGGGTACAATAAGCTGTGATTGTACATAAAAAATACTGTTCCATTCTCTTCACGTAGACTTCAAAATATGGTCTTTTAAAACTAGTATCTTAATATACTATTTCCTGTGTTGAATGTAAGTTTTTGTTGCTGTCTCTATGCTGGCCGTATGGATATTTGTTGCAGAATTTCCATTTACATAATATAATAATAATATACTTTGACTTTGGGAATAAACTAGTAGTTTTATTTGCTTGTGCTTTAGTTAGGGTCCAATTCAGACATAATTTGATAATTCGGACAGGCCATGTTTTGGGACAAAATTTGTTTTTAAATGTCACAATCATATTGGAATGATTTACATTTCTTTGGAAATACGAGTGTTTCGACGTTGTACATATACCAGTTAGGTTGTTTGATGCCAATATGATATGTTTTGGATTATTATTAGTATTAAATATTTTTTGTATTATATTAATATATTTCTCATAATATGCTTTACTAACAACTAATATAGTAACTTTGATTTATATATTGAGCACAATTTCTGACGCTGTTTGACTTTCTTTGATACATAATTTTGTTTTCTTCAACTTTTCCTATAGCAACATATGGATGAGACTGCGGTGTTTCGCAGGCCGTAGAAAAATTTAATTAAGACAATATCATATAGAAAAAGCGCAGAATCAGATTACACCTTGTACGGATAGGCTTAAATCAGTGAATTCTTCAAAAACTATGCTTTCTACCAGGATAATACATGACCATAGACGGGATCAAAGAGCTCGTAATTCACGGGAAAAATGATGGCAAAAGAAGAAGAGGCAAATCATCTATACGTTTATAAATAAAATTGCTACTATGACTGAAATCCTCTGGAAGATCGGCAAGCTTGATGATAACGGAATATTATATAATTTTTGTAAAAAAAAAATAATTAAATTATGTATGTACTGTTTGAAGATTTAATCCAGTCTTAAAATACAATAGACAGTTATGCAAGTCAACTGCCGGTTAGATGATTGTACCGTAACTAAAATCATAATAGCCCTTGTTCCTGTTCTAGTTAAAATAAAACGCGTGTATTATGTTATTATGAGTTTATTGAACTATCAAAATAGAATAAAGTTATCTAGGTAAAATTGAAAAGTTTTTGCGTAACAAGTAGTAACATCAATATAATATAT
>MU183115.1:192361-224146 GCA_016904865.1 Pissodes strobi
AGGCAGGAACGTCAAACTGGTGAGAGCAGTTTGATTACGGGGAGTGATGCCCCCGCCATTCCGAGTTGCCATAAGATATGGCCCATCAAATCCCATCGTCCTCCCCCAGGCTGGAGAACATCGAAGTGCAAAGTCTGGAGCTGATCAATGACAATTTGTGACAAGAGGGGCTGCATTGTATTAGCAGGTAGGAACGTCAAACTGGTGAGAGCAGTTTGATTACGGGGAGTGACGCCCCCGCCATTCCAAGTTGCCACGGGATGTGGCCCATCAAATCCCATCGTCCTCCTCCAGGCTGGAGGCTGGAGAACACTAGAGTACAAAGTCTGGAGCTGATCACTGAGGAGTGATCCAACAAACCCCATTTTTACCCCTGTCAGACTAGAGACCACCAGTGCAATGAGTCTGAGGCCGATGCTTCCAGTGAAAGCGGCCCCAGGTGGTAGATGCATACGCCTACTCGCATCGTCCGGTGAAAGACCACCCCACCAGAACTGGGAAGCGCAAAGTGGTTTTCCCAAATCACGTTCCGCTTCCGCGCTGGGGTTGCCGGCTTCCACAGTAGGAATATATGGACATGATGGTGCTTCCAGGATCAAAATATTCCGGAAGTATACTCCCCGGCCATTCGGATCTCCGGGCGCTGAGTGGCCCTGGGAGCCCTTCATTCCGCATTTCACAGATAGTTAAGATACCGAACCAATTTAGAATAGATTTCTGCAACATAAGAGGCCTAAATACAAACATAAATTCGGTACACCAACATCTACAAGCAAATAGACCACACATACTAGCTCTTACAGAAACACAAGGAACTGCGAGGAAACACTCGAACCGAACAACCTTGACGTCATGTGGCTCAAGTTCACCACCAAGGGATTAACCAAGTTTATATGTTGTCTACCAAGCCTACCAAAGCTTTTTCTCAACACTGGCTACCACTTTGACTCAATACAGGGCGATCACCCCAGTTCAGAAATAATCGTTCTGGGAGACTTCAATGCCCACAACACAAACTGGCTCAAACATCACAACAAGACCGACAACGAAGGTAGAGAAGCTGAAGCATTCGCCAACAGCTGCGGGCTTACTCAACTTGTAGACGAACCAACTCGAATCTCAGAAAGGGGCGGATTCGCCGCCCTCCTGGATCCTTTTCTAACCACCAATTCTGACCAGTACAAAATTACAGTTGGTCCGCCATTAGGTACTTCCGACCACAAACTTATTACAACGGTGTGTGAATTGCCACTCATACAGAAGGACCCACCATTGCCTCGCAAAATCTGACATTACAATTCTGCAAACTGGGACGATCTAAGAGAGTTCTACGTAGATTTTCCTTGGCTCGACGTCTGCTTTGGCACTGACGACCCGTCAGTCTGTTGCGAAGAGATCACGCAAGTAATCAGGAATGGAAGCATACATCCCAAATTCCATCAAGTTACCATCAAAAGGAAAGCCCTGGTTCGACAGACGATGCGAAAGAGCTGTAGGTAGAAAACAGCAAGCCTACAAGTACTGGCAGCAAAATCAGACCGCTGAAAATCGCAATTATTTTGTCGAAGCGAGAAACGAATGCAAACGTGTGATCGACGAAACTAAGGACAAACACAATCAAAGGATCAGGAATAAACTTTTGCAATGTCCCAGTGGTTCCAGGAATTTCTGGTCGCTAGCAAAGGCAGTAAGTAACAACTTTACAAAAACGTCTCTCTCACCTTTGACGGACGAAGGTGGCATCACGGCAACTACAGCCAAGGAAAAAGCAAACATGCTCGCTAAAATGTTTTCATCGCACTCTACCTTAGACGTCCCCCAAGGCAAGACTCTCGCTACCATATCGAACATCAACACTATCATGGCAGAAGTCAAGTTTTCTCACCGTGATATTCGCAAAATCCTTAAAGAACTAGTTACGCCAAAGGCATCAGGACCGGACGGAATACCTGCCATCGTGCTAAAGAACTGCGCCAACGAACTAATACCCGTTTTTTCCAGGCTTTTTTCTCTTTCTTACGGAAAAGGGATTTACCCATCCTCTTGAAAAGTCGCTCGAGTGCAACCTGTTGCAAAAAAAGGCTTGAAATCCACGCCCACAAACTATCGCCCAATTGCCTTGCTTCCAATATTCTCCAAAGTCATGGAACGTGTAGTCAACCAGCAACTACTCAAGTACCTCGAGAACAACAGTATAATCAGCGATAATCAATACGGCTTTCGCAAAGAGAGATCGACAGGAGATATATTGGCCTATGTCACTCATATATGGAGTAGGGCAATTGAAAACTACGGAGAGCTCGAACGATTGCGTTGGATATTTCAAAGGCATTCGACAGAGTTTGGCATGACGGACTGCTCAACAAACTGCCGTCCTTTGGACTGCCAGCCTCTGTCTGCAGCTGGCTGGCCAGTTTCCTTAAGAACCGATCCCTACATGTTGCAGTCGATGGACACATCTCGGACACATTCACCATCAACGCGGGCGTGCCTCAGGGCGCAATACTTTCACGAACTCTGTTCCTCATCTATATTAATGACCTGCTGATCGAAACGAATAATCCTGTTTACAGTTTTGCAGATGACAGTACCCTTGTCTCCCACTTTAGATCAGAAAAACCCTTACCAGCGACTGAGACTCACCACCGCAGACAGGAGCAGATTACAGCTATTAATGAAGACCTGGAGAAAGTTCAAACTTGGGGCGACCGAAATTTGGTCCAGTTCAATGCAGCAAAGACCCAAGCAGCAACGTTTACCAAGAGGGCCAATACAGCGGGCCCTGACATATTTATGGCAGGATCGACCATTCCTTCATCCTCGTCAATCGGACTGCTGGGTGTCTCGGTCAACAGCAATATGCCATAGCAGGACCAAGTTGCCAACATCGCAAAATCAGCCTCCCAGAACCTTGGTGCGCTATTTCGCAACAAAAAACTATACAACCCAGCAGTTGCTCTTGCTGTACAAAGCGCAAATAAGACCGTGCTCTGAGTATTGCTCACATGTCTGGGGTGCCGCACCAAAGCACACCCTAAAGCTGCTGAATTCCATTCAGAAAAGAGCTGTGCGTCTCGTCGGCGACCCGGAGTTGACCCGGAATCTGGATACTCTGGAACACCGCAGACATGTGGCCGAGATGTCTCTGTTTTACAGATACTTTCACGGCAGAGGTTCCCAGGATTTGGCCCGCATCATCCCGCCCCTGGCAACTCCTGTCAGACGGTCACGACAGACGGCAGGAGCGCACCAGTTCGTCGTACAACTGGAAACACCTAGAACATCGCTTTACAAAACTCCTTTGTCTGGTGCACTGCATCACTGTGGAACTCACTTCCAGGACATCTGTTTCCCACTATATTACAACCTACAACTGTTCAAGAACCGTGTCAATCAACATATTCGCACACACACCGCTCGTCGAGTGCCATAGGAGCTCCCTTTAGTGTGTGTGCCACTGCCAATATAAAAAAAAATAAAAAATTAATATCTTTCGGTACATTGATTAGATGAACAGGTAGTCAGGACTGAAGTATTATTATTTACATTTTGATATGGGTTAGGTAACTGAACTTCCCAGGTATTTGTGTTTATTGATGTATTGTTTAAGTTAAGAATTTGCCTATGGATAAAATTGAGATGGAAGCTAAAGACAAACGTGTACGCAACTCACAGATTTTGTTTTTTGAAATCATGCAAAATTTTTGCATCCTATTGTCGGGAATAAAAAAAGGGATTGAACAAATGCAAAATTTTATTAAAGACTGAGGCTTGGGAATCACTTGCAGATAATTCAATGCTAGTTGCTGCAAGGCAGCTGCATGCTTTGCTGTGTCGAAATTCTTTATCATTATATTTTGCATATTGATCTTCTCTTTCACGATAAAGTCTTCGGCGTTCTATATACCTAACTATATCGATATATTCCTCATCAGAAGATGTCGACGAACTAGAATATTCCATTTTACTAGTACTATCGGTATTGTTTTTAGAATAAAAAGAATTAATATTTTAATTAACAGTATCAGCACAAAAGTTTGGTTAGATAATCCAACAGAAACTAATAAACGATACTATAATACGCTTGCGCTGATATTATCGGACAGATATCTGTCCATTCTGCTTAAGATATCCTTTAGATAACTTCTGGAATAGATAAGCTTTGTTGAATGGTTTAGAAACCCAATTTTGGGATTATGTACAGTTTATAGGCTTCATAACTTTATTTATAAGATATCTGGTACTTCAGAAACCGGGCATAAAACTGTGTGAATCGATTTTTTTTTCTGAAATTGTCACGATCGTGGTCACGATGTTTCATAATTTTCAAATGTTCCCGCGAAATTTTGACAAATCATGTCATAACATTTTTATATCAAACATATTTAAAAAATACCGCGTTATAATGAACAAGCACCGCTGCTTATTTTAAACGTATTGACCTTTGTCAAATTAGAAAAAGGGTAAATAAACGACGCGCGACGGCGAGCCCATTGATTATAGCAATGCTTTTGCTAGAGCTTCTAGTGCATTTGCAGTGAGTTTTTCAACACTGTCGAAACTCAAACAAACTTGAATTACAGCTGACAAAAGGTTTTCAGAGAACATGGCGAGGAAAACGAGCCCAGGGAAACGAAAATTATTAATATCCGCACTATCTCTAAAGAATAATAATTGTGTTCAATAAGTGTTTGTTGTCTGTAAATATGTAATTTCTTTCTTTGCCCGGACTAACTTAAAAATGATTTGTGAAATTAATATCAATAATAATAATGACACTTTTTTCTCTACAACATTGTAATAAACATCATTTAGAAATTTTTCAATGTCTGACGTTATTTAGCAATTTTGTAAAATACTGGCTTTTTAGTTTTTTCACGGCCACTATTTTTTAAAGAACTAATAAAAATTAACGATTTTGATCTTCACTTGTTTTTTCTTTAGTTTAAGTTTGAGTACTTTTAACATTTGGTTGAGTTTGCATATATACAGACTTGGTTGCGAACTAAGGAACGTGTTAGTATTATCTTTTCATTTATTAAAAGGGTACCTTAATTAGAAGAAAAAACGAACGAAATGAACCCAACGTAGCCCATATGCTTGTTATAAATATCAATTTGCTCTTGACATTTTACCCTTTTTATATTTTTATTATTTTGGCAGTGTTGGGTTCGTTTTTTTTTCCAATTAAGAACTATGAAGAAACTTGTGCAGTCTATATCCAACTATGACGAAAATACCAGACTAATCGCGAAGCAGAATTTGCGGCTGATTCTGTAACACTGCAGCAAAATAACTGGATGCTCTGGTAGAAGATATTTCTAGAATTAAATTGCAGTTCTAATTTAGCACAATAACTATTTTATTATTAAATTGATATTTTTAGGTTAGCGTTACGTTGTGAATTATGTTGGATGCGAGAATGGTTTCATAGATGGTGCAAATCTAGTGTTTCGTAGTGAGTCAAAGAAGGACGACTATGACGACAGCATGAATAGAATCAATGTCCGGAACTAGTATATTTTGTTTGATTCTCTTCAGTGTGGTACTGGGTACCAAAGTTGGTACCTGGTACCTAATTTACCACTTAAATCTTTAATTATCATGGATAATGCAAGTTATTACTCAGGAGGCCTTATTGAAGAAATCCCAACGAAATCGTGGTCTAAGTAAAAAATAATTTTATGGCTTAAAAATAAAAAAGAAGATTATCCTGAAAAAGCCATGGATGGCGAAATTTGGACTTTAGAATTTTTAAAGATTTAAAGTCATAAAAGGAAGTACTACCTTGACGAACAATAATATATTCAGCAATTCAGTCACATGGTTTGATTACCTCCCAATATGGAGATGGTATTGTCCCAGTGCAAAGGAAAATCGACTAGTACATGCTTTGTTTTTTTTATAGCAGTGGCACACACACTAAAGGGACTCGACGAACGGTGTGTCTGTGCGAAGATGTTTATTGACACGGTTCTTGAATAGTTGTAGGTTGTAATTAAGGGGGGAAAGATGTCCTGGGAGTGAGCTCCACAGTGATGCAGTGCGCCAGACAAAGGAGTTCTTGTAAAGCGCTGTTCTAGATGTTTCCAGTTGTACGATTCTTCAGACTCAGAAGATCTGTAATTCTTACATCGCATTTCCTGTGCAAGACGAATTTACTTTCATCACAAATTTCCATTCAATATTTCCTGTTCTTCCATTTAGATTTTGCACCGATCTTTCTGGACTGAAATAGAATATGGAAAATATCATGGCAATTGATCGTTTAATTTTTTCTTAAATTTTCTACCTGGAATATATATATTTTTAGAATATATACTATAGATTTCCAACTACATTGTGCTTTTGTTTTTAAAGGAAATGTTATTTTCGTTTGCATTCCTTCGCTTTCTTTGCCATGTTTTTAAAAACTTCCATCAGTTGTAATTCATATTTTGTTTGATTCTCTTCAGTGTGGTATTGCTCAGCTTCAGTGCACCTGATTTTATAGCAAATATTTAGCTGCCATCAATGGATCGAGCTTCGTTAGTTTGCATTTTTTCTAATTCGAAAAAGGTTGTTAAAATCTATTCATTGAATTTACGTTAAATGCTAAATCATGATAATGTAATAATTATATAATAATGTAATATAATTTCAGATATTCGACTTTGTAAACAAATAAAAAGTTATTTCTGTGCTTCTCTATTATTACTATTATTAGTGATTACAGGAAAGAGATTAAAATAGCTACCTATTTATTTTAATCTATATGGCAATAATATCAAGTATTTCCGCTATTTTTTACATATCGGTACGTTTACTATAAAATATCGATGGTTCATTTAAGTTCATGTCAGTTTTCAAATACCTTCTCGAAAATAAGAATTCCGATTAAATTAGAGAAAAGTCAGAAAAGTATTTTTTCTACGAGCGTGTGAAAAGTGACATTTTTCACACCCATTTCGGTGTGAAAATGTCACTTTAACGCACTAGTGCGAAAAATAATTTACTTTTCGCATTAGTGTGAAAAGTAATTCTGAAAAGATTTACATATTTCGAAAAGTCTTTTTTGAGTAATTAAAAAATGACAAAAACTGCATATAAATAATTTTATTAGAACTTTACAAACACAATAATATAACATATTATGTAATATAAGATATCATGGCTTTAAAAAGTTTACCACGCAATTTGTGCAGTTAGTTAAATTGATCTCAGACGGAAATTGTTGGTAGGACACTGAACTTCCGATCGAAGTATTGATAGCCAAAACATCTTCATTAGGCTGTGTACAGGTAACCTCTTTTTCTCCTAGTATCTTCAAAGCTGTTTTTCGTTTATTCTCCACGGAGTTTTCCACATATCCCTCGGCTACAGTGGCCGACTTCCAACCCCCATGACGTTTGAGAGTCAAAATATCTGCCCCTGAGTCTGCTAAGAGCGAAGCAAATGATTGCCGAAAGCAATGTCCTGTATAACTAGACGGGTCAGGCAATCCAAGGAAAGTAGCTATGTTTTTCGGCATAGCTCCAAAAGTATTTATGCCTATGGGCAGTTTTATGGGCACGCCTTTTCTATATTGGAAAAAGAATCGATTTTTGGTAATGCCTACAGGACGCAGACGCTCATAGTTTCGAATAATCTCCACTAAATTAATTTCTTCAATTGAACCACCACTAATAACAAATTCTCGACAGGTTTTCGTTTTAGTATCAGGTATTTTAATTAAGTAGCTGTCACCTTTGTCTCTGACGTCTTCAATAGTCATCCGACACAGCTCGTCTCTCCTACACCCTCCTGCGATTCCAATGATTAGTGTGACTTTCATGAGCAAAAATCGTCATCGTTGGCCCTTGTTAAAAAAATTTTGACATTTTCTTTGGAAAAAACTTTAGATTTCTTCGCCTTATAACCTTCCGATTTTATTTTCAAAAAAGATATTAAATTATTGTACCTGCTTATATCAATGTTTTTCTCTTTCGATAGCATTGTCCTTAACATGGAATAATGACTCCAAAGGGATGAAGACTTTTGTTCTGTGGATTTCTGCTGGAAATACGCTAGTGAGACAGTCTCGGTGAGATGATTCTTTATTTTATTTCCACTACACCACTTTTCGAAACGTTTATATGCATTTTCATATTGGATCCTTGACCGGGCCGGTAGAAGCGAATTCATGGCTATTCTCGCAGATTCTTCTACGTCTGATGAAGTTAAATCACTATTTTCTATGGCTGAAGAGTCCATTCTCTCCATTAGGTTCTTGGAAATAACTTTTTGAGGCAGAAAAAATGAACTCGCTGTTGGTCAGGTCATTACTCCACGATTTCACCATCACCTTTTTGAATTAATACCAGCAATTAATTTTTGTTTTGTTGTCCAATGATCTAAGAAATGCTTCTTTACCTACCTTTCTGACGTCATACCGAAAGCCTAAAACTACAACTTTACTTACCACTACCCTTTCTAAATATGTATACAGTGAAATTATGCGTATGTGAACTTACCGTTATTTCCAGTAATGAGTAAAGTGCAGTGTGTAGTTTGTATTGAAGTATGAAGTTATCAAAATTACTACGGCATTTAAAAATGAATTGCAGACGAAAATAACAATCCTACGGAATTCTTAGAAAGGAAGCTAAAATATCTTCACAAAGTGCAAGGCAAGTTTAATTTTAGCATTCGATGTCAATGAAGAGGCATTATTAGGGAGTTATCGAGTTACATTGACGTTGCAAAAGTCGGTAAATTGTATTGCGATTTTTCCTACAGCTGTTGACGTGATTTATTTATTATGCGGTAATGTATACATTACAACACGCTTTTGCGTGCGATAAGTATCACATTACCGCACGCATTGCTGTAATACAAAGGAATAGGTACTATTACTAGTATAAACGTCAGTCGAAGCAAGATATATTCTTCACATTTCACATTTATTTTAATAAAATGGAGAAATATTACTTATTAACATTTATTATATTTATATTAAATTTATAATAAAATAGAGAAATATTACTTATTAACATTTATAATAATAGAAGAAGTAGACATATTTTCTTTAATAAAAGGAATCTCGCCCAAAGTGGAATACTCTTTGAATACTGATGTCACCGTTGATTTTGAGCAGCCTGCTGTTGATTCCTGGATCATATTATCCATTCCAGTAATTTTTTTTGCAGTCGCAATTTTATTTCCGATCGATTCCTCGACATACCCTTATGCTACTTCCATCCACCGTGACGTTTTAAGGTCACGTCCCCACCTGCATCTGCTAGAAGAGTTGCCGAGGACCTCCTGAAGCAATGACCTGTATATGATTCAGGATTTGGCAATTTTAGGAAGAATGTTATTTGACCGGGCACTTTTCCGATAGTATTGATCCCAGCAACTTGTGAGGTGCACTTGCCTTTTTTGTAATATAGAAATAGCCTATTGCTTGCCACCAGAGGGGTCCTCAGCTTCAGGCATTTCTTTAAATATTCCTGGTCTGGACCATAAAGCACGAATTTCCTGGAAGTGTGTATTTTGGAATCCGGAATACGGAATACTTATAACAATAATCTCGCCTTGCTCTTCGATGTCATTCACAGTCATTTTGGTCAGTTCCTCTCTGGGACATGCTCCGGCAATTCCAACGACGAGAACAACCTATATTATAATAAAACATAACTTTAATAAAAGTATTTTGAATGTAAAAACTTCAAAATTCCTATCTATAGCAGTAAAAATTCATAATCTGATGTTTCAGCAAGAAACTTATCGATTTCTTCTTTTCTGAATACGCTGGATCTCTTGGCTTTGTATCCAACGGATTTCTTTTTAAGAAACGCTAATAACCTCGGGAATTTGTCAATCATTATATTTCTCTTCACAGACAAAGTCGATTTCAACATAGAGTAATAACACCATAATGAAGACGATTTTTTATCCTTGAAATTATCCACAAAATATGCAATTAGAACATCCTCGTCAATGTCTTTAACTTTTTTTGCGGAACACCATTTTGAAAACATTTCATACTCTTTTTCGTAGCGGGCTACAGACTTCTGGGGTAGTAAATCATTTGTTGCTTCCTTTACCAGCTTTTTGATTTCACTGTCCGAATCGGAATCCATTTTTTGGAGAATATTCTTGCTTCGACTGACGTTTACTGTTTACTGTGTGTCACATTTATTATAAAAACCCTATAACAACAGTAGGTAACAATTGACGTGAATTTGACAATTTATGGTGGCTTCATTGAATTCGATGATCAAATACCTGTTTTTTTTCTAATTTTAAATCTCATGACTGATGTGATGACCCTATGCACGGGGCGTAGATAAAGTATTGTATATAATACGTGTGGTAAGTTATTAGCGCCCTCGAGTGATTGCAAACCTCGCCTCACCGGCTCGGTTAGCAATTTTCACTCGCGTGCGGTAATAACATACTTACCACACTTATTATATAATATACTATAATCGTAGGTAAATGATATTAGTAATATGTGATAAATCACTTAAAAGGACGAACATCATCAATATAGATAGAAATATAAAAAATTATTAGAACAATACATGCTCAATGGCTCCGTAGGGCTCTCTTAATGTTTATCTTAAATTTACAAATACTTGGTGTCAGACTCTCAGGTAAGACTTTATATAGAGACATATTCAGATAATTATGGGTTAGCAATTCTTGTAGAAGAGTCATGGAAATTTCCATTTCGGAAGTAACTTTTTCATTTTTGTGAATTTTTAAAAGCTGGTATTATAAGTACTGGATAGGTAATGGCATGATACCAAAACATTTAAAATCGGTTTACAGTGGTCATAATAATTGGCACTTGCTATAATTCGAATTGCCTTTCTTTGAATCATAATGCTTTTATTACAGACGATGAATTGCCCGAAAGTAAAACTCCTTATGAAAGATGGGACTGTAAAAGTGAAAAGTAGATTATCAAACTACTGTTTTGATTTACTACCTTTTTAAGTCTGCAGAGTACAAAGATAGAGAATGACATATTTTTGTCCAATTATTTCTATGGGCACGATGATCATCCAGAGTGATACCTAAAAGTGTCGCGGATCTACCAATCTATACTGCAGAAAGGTAATATAATCCATTGTGAATTATCCAAATTAAGTTGCAAACGAACTATCGGCTTCAGTGCAGACATATTCTGCTCCAGACCAGTGACACTTCTGTTAGATGTCACAAAAGAGGTGTCATCCGTATAAAGGGTACATTTTTTTGGGGATAAGAAAGTATATAAATCATTTGTATAGACTATAAGCAATAGCGGACCCAGTCCAGAACCCTAGGGTACAAGAAAGAAATGGTCCCTTCAAAATTTACACATTGGCATCCAGAATTTAAATAGGAAGTTATAAGACTTAAAGGAAGGTTTCTCACGCTATACCTCGAAAGCTTCTCCAAGAGTTCATGTGAAACGCAGTCGAAGGTCTTACTATGATCGCTCATGGTCCTCACCTTCTTCAAGTCCCTCAACCACATCACCCACAATCCTTGACGCAACCTGAATAGTGAGGCAAATCAATGTTGCTGTCATAGCAGAGACTCAAATATTATCCCAACACTGGAGTTATCGATATCGGTCAATAGTCACTGATAGAGTTTGGATCGCCTTTTTTAAAAACCGGAACAACCCTGGCCAATTTAAATATCGCTGGAAATACTCGTGTCTCAATATATTGAGTGGGAGGCTCGATGAAATTATTTCTTAGATATTTTACTAATACACATGTAAATCGAAAATATTGTTACGGCTAGCCTAACAACCATCCGAACGTTTTGTGCTACCCTATAGAACTAGCCGCCGCGAAGTTTCAGGATCGCTGGAATTATCTCGATGAGATCATATAGAGTGGCCTCGGAATACTTCCCGAATATTCGCGATAGATTTAAGATTATACAGTGTGGCCCAAATTGGGTATACATGTATGGGTATCTTGGAAACTATAAGAGATAGAAGATCGGTTAAATGGGGAAAGTTTTAGTTCATTCAATTCCCAATTCAATGCCATTTTGATAACGATTTGATCTTTTTTCGTTTTTGAGATATTTTGAAAAAATCAAAAAGTTGTATTTTCGAAAAAGCGCTGTATTTTTTTTATTTAAAGATATTTTTAAAATCTGTAAAAACATTGTTAGGACAACTTTTTATGCTCGATGCACCCATGTATTCAGTTTTTAGTTCTGACGTTTCGGTTATGAGAAACCAGCATCAACTTCTTTTTTTCTTATGGCGGCCATTTTGTTTTTTAGCACATTTAAAAAGAACTTTTTTTTCCCTTTCTTGTGATGTATAACACTTTATAAAAATATTTTATTTTTATGTCAAAAAACGACAAAGTTAATTTTTAACTGAGTTGGCCATGACGGCGGAGGCCATTTGCCGTAATAAATGATAGTGTTGCTATGGTGATTCGGCGGCATTTAAGTCATTTTACTGAAAAGTGACATTATTCAGTCAAAACGCTATTTGGTAGTTTTTGTTTAAATTTTCATAAATTTTGATTTCTAAATATCGCCACGCATATCGCATAACAGGGTAGAAACCGGTCTCGGGGGTGCCTGAATGATTCTTGCAAGATGTGGCGGTGGAATCGGTGAACCTGAACACCTGTTTACACTTGGAGTTCTCTCACGATTTCTACCAGTTTTCTTGACTTTTTGGCGAACGCCGCTATGTCCGAGGCAGCCTTGCTATCTAGCGTTCAAACTGCAATCTGCAGATGGCACTAGTGTTGCAGAAAAGCCGCTGGACGACGGGTTCACTGATATAAGTTGCCCATTTTGCAGGAGTCATTCAGGCTAAACCCGAATATCCTTAATGTCATCGTCACGAGCTTGATTGCCCTTCTGATATTTCTTTGGCGTTGGCGTTGGTACTTCAAAGCTTCCATAATTTTTTAAGTTCAGGTCAAGCCTCGCGAATAGTCTTGGCTGTTGCCTCTCAGGATACAGGTCCAAATAGTCGGCGGTGGCAAGATTTGTATTTCTATTACATTTAATATAACATTCTAATATGTCATATTTTTCTTCACTGGCATATCGCGTGGCGATATTTAGAAATCAAAATTTATGAAAATTTAAACAAAAACTACCAAATAGCGTTTTGACTGAATAATGTCACTTTTCAGTAAAATGACTTAAATGCCGCCGAATCACCATAGCAACACTATCATTTATTACGGCAAAGGGCCTCCGCCGTCATGGCCAACTCAGTTAAAAATTAACTTTGTCGTTTTTTGACATAAAAATAAAATATTTTTATAAAGTGTTATACATCACAAGAAAGGGAAAAAAAAGTTCTTTTTAAATGTGCTAAAAAACAAAATGGCCGCCATAAGAAAAAAAGAAGTTGATGCTGGTTTCTCATAACCGAAACGTCAGAACTAAAAACTGAATACATGGGTGCATCGAGCATAAAAAGTTGTCCTAACAATGTTTTTACAGATTTTAAAAATATCTTTAAATAAAAAAAATACAGCGCTTTTTCGAAAATACAACTTTTTGATTTTTTCAAAATATCTCAAAAACGAAAAAAGATCAAATCGTTATCAAAATGGCATTGAATTGGGAATTGAATGAACTAAAACTTTCCCCATTTAACCGATCTTCTATCTCTTATAGTTTCCAAGATACCCATACATGTATACCCAATTTGGGCCACACTGTATATAAGCAGACCTAAGGCGAATGTTAGTCAGTCAGTCAGTTAGTTCAGTTAATCATTGAGTGTTGAATAGATATTAGTTGTAAAGTTATAGGAGTAGTTTAAAGTCTTAAATTGTATACACTGGTAGTGAATAAAGAGAGTATTAGTTGAAAATAGCAAAGTTGTAATTATGTTAAGAACCCACGGGAAAAACGTAACATTTGGTGTCAGAAGTCGGATTGCGAAGGGACCGGACTTGCGAAGTATTTTTCGAGGAAAGAAGAGGTACGAGTACGTCAACGAGACCGTTTGATTGGTGGATTCTGGTAAAAGTTTATAACATTCTATGGTCAATACAAGGCAACAAACGGCAGAAATGGAGCAAATTAATAAAATGTGGGCCGATTTCATGGAAAATCTAAATGCTGAGAAACAAATAGAACAGGACCGGCTGCAGAAAATTTTTCAAAGTCAAGAAGATAAAAAGCAAGCGGATCGGGAAGAGGATGAACGTAAAAGGCAAGCAGAACAGGACCGGCTACAGAAAATTTTACAAGACCAAGAAAACAAAAGGCATGCAGAACAAGACCGGCTGCAGAAAATTTTTCAAGATCAAGAAGATAAAAGACAAGCGGATCGGGAAGAAGATGAACGTAAAAGACAAGCAGAACAGGACCGGCTTCAGAAAATTTTAAAAGACCAGGAAGATAAAAGACAAAAAGAGCAGGACGACTGGCTTCAGAAAATTTTGCAAGCCCAAGAAGACAAAAGACAAGTAGAACAGGGCCGGCTTCAGAAAATTTTACAGGACCAGGAAGAAAAAAGGCAAGCAGAGCAGGACCAGCTTCAGAAATGGATGCTGGATGTAATTGTAGGCGAGCAAGGAAAATTACAGAAAATATTGGACGAACAAAATGAGAAATTTGAAAAAGAAGTAAACAATATACAAAAAGAAGTAGGACACGTACAGAAAGAAGTGAAGAATCTACAAGCAGAATTTACCAGACTAAAACATCAAGCACCCACCGAGAGGGCATTCGCCTCAGGACAAAACATCAAACCTCCAACGTACGACGGTCAAACATCCTGGACAATGTACAAAACACAATTTGAAGCCGCTGTTGTTGCCAACGGTTGGAATAATGAAGAAATGGCTACATCACTAGTGGTAGCGCTTCGTGGATCTGACCTGGAACTACTGCAGACCATTCCCATCAGCCAACAAGGGAAATATGACATACTTGTAGCTGTCCTGGAGAGACGATTTGGAGACCAACACCGAAGACAACTGTATCAGGCACAAGTAAAGTCTCGGCATCAGAAGCCTGGTGGAAACCTGCAAGAATTTGAGGCAGACATTAGACGTCTCATTCAATTGGCCTACCCGGGAGCGACAGAGGAATTTCACGAGGAACTTGCTGCCCAATATTATGTGGATGGTATCAGAGATCCAGAAACTCAGAAAATGCTACGCCTAGCCAAATTTGATAACAGCCGTGAAGTTTTGGGTAGAGCTCTGGAAATCGAGGCGGCCTGTAACATCTCTAAGCCAGCAATCAGGGACGTATCCATCAAGGAAGAAAATTTGGCGAACAGTTGTGAACTAACTGAAATGGGCGGTATTTTGAAGAAATTAACCGAAATTCTTCAGGGCACGGGGAGATTCCAGGAGTCACTAGAAGTTAGGCCATACAACCGTAATCACTGCTATAGATGTGGCAAGATTGGACACTTCAAAAGGGACTGTCGAGTACAAAGATTCCAGGAGCCAATAGAAGATAGGCCACATAACCGAAATACATCAAATCAGTGCTATAGATGTGGAAAGACTGGACATTTCAGAAGGGACTGTCGAGTACGGATATTCCGGGAGCCAACAGAAGTTAGACCATGTAATCAAAAGGCTATAAATCAGTGCTATAGATGCGGCAGGACTGGACATTTCAAAAGGGACTGTCAAGTACACAGATTCCGGGAGCCACTAGAAGATAGGCCACGTAACCGAAATATTTCAAATCAGTGCTATATATGTGGCAACATTGGGCATTTTAAGAGAGACTGTCGAGTACAACTACGACCTGCAGCTCCATCCAGAGACAACAGCAGTTCAAAGCCTAGTCAGGAAGAGTTGAAACAATATAGCTTTAAGGCTAAGCACAGGAAGGGAAGATGGCATAGTAATACAGATGCTTTATCCAGAAGGTCATGTGAGGATAATCATAAACATCGCCAAAGAATTGACCAACGAGAAGGAATCACTCCCATTAGGCGAATCAAGTTTAAGGTTGATCAGCAGTGAACCACAGAGCAACTAAAGAAAGATCAGCTTGAGGATAATGAAATAGCACTACTACTAAAAGCTAAGGAAGAACGTCAACCAAGACCAAGCTGGAGAGATATTTCAACAAAGGGATCTACTTTTAAATCTCTGTGGGCTCAGTGGGACTCCCTGGTAGTTGAAAATGGGCTCCTTAAACGAGCCTGGGAAAGCGCCGATGGCAAAGTAGTGAAGACGCAGTTAGTGGTACCAAGGAAGAGGGTATCGGAAGTTCTGGACGAAGTACATAATAGAAAGTTTGGTGCTCATCTCGGAGTTAACGGAATGATTGACAAGATCTGCGACAGATTTTACTGGGTCAGCTACTGCCAGGATGTGAAATCATGGTGCCAGCAGTGTTCAACCTGTGCCTCAAGTCAAGGACCCGAGACAAGATCCAGTGGGAACATGAAACAGAATGATGTGGGACTACTGTTTGAACGTCTCGCCAGTGACCGAATGAAGGCTCGATATGATCTCCAAGCTAACTCTAGGGGATTTCGGATGAACGATAAAGTCTGGTTATATAACCCGCAAATGAAGATAGGAAGATCTCCCAAGCTAACACCAGTATGGGAAGGACCCTATACGGTCATCAAAAGAATTAATGACGTTGTGTATAGAATTCAGCGTAGCCCCAGAAGCAAACTGAAAGTTGTCCACCTCGACAGGTTGAAAGCATATCACGGACATGAAGTAGCTGATCGGGACGATCAGAATTAAGAGGGAGGCAATGTTACGACTAGCCTAACAACCATCCGAACGTTTTTGTGCTACCCTATAGAACTAGCCGCCGTGCGGCTCGCTTCTTTGTCTGTATGACTCATCGCCCGGCCGGACGCGAAGTTTCAGGATCGCTGGAATTATCTCGATGGCCTCGTCGAGATCATATACAGTGTGTCCAAAAAAGTATGCAACATATGGGAAACTTCTTTATTATTGGATTCTCTGAAAATTTTATTCTTCATAAAAGTTGGTGCTTGCCCTAAAACAGTAAACGAGTATTTCAAATTTCACGTACTGCTTTTAGTGCGGACGCAAATGTCATTTTTCCGAAATCGCGTCAAGAGTAAAGTACCTTAATTTATAAAGATACAGCCAAATCTTATAAGGAAAAGTTCTTCCAAATTAAAAAAGTAATCTAAATATAAAATTTGAGTTAAGTACATCAATTTTTAATTTCCCTTTTTTTTCTCGATTTTTTTCTCAAACGTTACGCCATCGGTGAATGCTTTGTTCTTTTGTAATTAGTGTACAACTTTAAAATTTATTTAAAGTAGACATTAGTTATATAGTTGCATAATGTTTCAGTTTTTACAGAGATAAAAGCCAGTTTGGGTTTCAGTGTGTTACAAACACATTTAAACAATTTTGGTCAAAATAATTGTCCACAATAATTATTACAAAATACAATTGGAATGACTGACTCATTAATAATTAATTTCATATGTCAGAGCGAAGTAAAATTATTGCTATTTATTTGTTTTTATTGCAAATGCATGGCCTACTCTTCAAGACCAAATATTTTAAATGGCTTTTTAGGATACTTGGGCATATTTTACTCATCGGGTGCAAAAGATAAATAAATTATTAGTTGTTTTACATGAAATGAAAAGAGTGGGGTCTATTCATGATTTTGAGTGGAAAGAATTTTGAATCAAAAGTGTTTAAATGTGTTTGCAACACACTTATACTTAAACTGGCTATTATCTCTGGAAAAACTGCAGCATTATGCAACTATGTAACTAATTTCTATCTTAAATAAATTTTGAAGTTACTTGGCAAGTATACTAATAACAAAAGAACAAAACATTCTCCAGTGGCGCAACGTTTAAGAAAAAATCGAGAAAAAAAAAGAAAAATTAAAAGTTGATGTACTTAACTCAAATTTCATATTTAGATTACTTTTTTAGTTTGGAAGAACTTTTCCTTATAAGATTTTGCTGTATCTTTATAAATTAAGGTACTTTACTCTTGTCGCGATTTCGGAAAAATGACATTTGCGCCCGCACTAAAAGCAGTACGGAAAATTTGAAATGCTCATATACTGTTTTAGGGCAAGCACCAACTTTTATCAAGAATAAAATTTTCTGAGAAACCAATAATAAAAAAGTTTCCCATATGTTGCATACTTTTTTGGACACACTGTAGAGTGGCCTCGGAATACTTCCCGAATATTCGCGATAGATTTAAGATTATATATAAGCAGACCTAAGGCGAATGTTAGTCAGTCAGTTAGTTAGTTCAGTTAATCATTGGGTGTTGAATAGATATTAGTTGTAAAGTTATAGGAGTAGTTTAAAGTGTTAAATTGTATACAGTGGTAGTGAATAAAGAGAGTATTAGTTGAAAATAGCAAAGTTGTAATTCTGTTAAGAACCCACGGGAAAAACGTAACAATATTTTGATTTTTGTTATTTTATTTATTGTTTGAATTCCCCCACTCTCGGACTCTGGCCCTAAACAGAATGAAGTAAACACCGTTGGAATTTTGTTTAGGTATTCGGGAGGGTATTCGCCTTGTTTAGACTTACTAACAAATATGTAGTGTTATAATATTTTTGGCAATTGTAGTAAAAAAGAGTTCAAGTCGTCAGCAGACAGTGAACAGTGTTTATTGCTAAGAGAGTTCTTAGAGTTAGAGTTTGTCTCAAGTTTTATTATTTTCCATATATCCTGGTGCTTGTTCTTAGATGACGTTTGATAACTATCATACGCAGTTTTTTTTGTAGCCTCGATGCCTTTTTTATATCCTTTCCGTATTTTTTTTAAAACGATTTTGTGATTGGGTTTTTGAGAGAAATCGAACATCGTTTTGGCAGCCTTCATTCTATTTCGTATGAATTTCAGGTCGTTAAACCAATTTATTATATATTTTTATTTTGAGAGAAATTTTGGGCAATTGCTGATTTTTTTAGATTATTCAATAATAATTTATCTTACTTTTAGACAACGCAGTAGTACTTCCACTACTTTTTATAATGTATTATTACAGCCCCGTAAAGCATGATTATTACCTTATCTTTCTGTTCAGATATTTTCTTTAGGTAGCCCACTTATATATTATGAGAATTTTCCTTTCTAATACGAGTGAACATAAAGTTGAATAATCGCTAGATGAATGTTAAAAAAAACAGAAGGTGGAATAAGGGTATGAATGGGGTGTGAAACACGTCATTAATATTAGAGTCAACTTATATTGTCAGTATGATACACTGTCGGCCAAATCAAGTTAGATCCTTTTTAAATATTTAATAACTTTTTTATTTCTCGACCGATATTGATGATTTTCGGATATGACTTTCCCGCAGCAATTATTAGCAAGACGAAAATTGAGATGCTACGAAGTGGGCCTGAAACATTTTGGTTCTAGTAAATTGATGTCTTTGAGCTCGTTGCAAAAAGTCACGAATTAAGATAACTTTTTCAAAACACGTAATATCGTTAAGAGACATTCCGAAAGAAGCATTCTTTTCAAAAAATTGAAGATATCTTTTTCAACTTTCTTGTATCCAATTTTTTGTGAAGTAATTTTTTTCAAACAAAATCCATTGTTTGCAATTAAATAGAACTAACAGGTATGTCAAGTACGTGAAGTATCGTAATGTCAACGAAAACTGTAATTTCTGGCAGTTCTTAAACTTATTTATCCAAAATGGTAATTCTAAGCTTAGAAGACAACATTTGAATCAAACATCTGAGAGAATCGCGCAACTATGGCGCAAAGAAATTACTTAACGATTTTCCAGAAAAAAAATTGGGCCTTAAGTATTGTACATTCTTTTTTAAGGCATTTAGCGGAAACCAATGGGTCCATACAAATTAAACCTGGTCGCGGAAGAAAAGGGACAACAAGATCGGAAATCAATATTCAACGAGTCAGAGAAAACAGAACGTTTAAGACCTGGACAAGTAATAAGTTGTAGGAAGTTAAGTAGAGCAACAATAATAAGAAGAACATCTTTAAGGCGCATTCTTAAGCATGACTTGAATTTAAAAGCTTTTAAGAAGATAGGTATGTTGCCGAAAATCACTCAAAATGTTAAACAAAAACGATTGGAGAGATGCCAGCAGTTTTTAAGAAGATTTCGCACAAAAGATCAAATTAAGAAAATATGGTTCACGAATGAAAAAGTATTCACCGTAAGACAGCCGAACAGTTCACAAAATAACAGGGTATACGTTAATGTTGAAAGAAAGAGAGCGCTGGAAAATCTTCTTGTACCACGAGAACATTTACGACATCAGTAATGGTATCTCTTGGTGTTTCCTTTTCTGGAAAAACAGGGCTATATTTTGTTGATGGCAACATTAACTCCGAAGTTTACCAACGAGATATTTTAGGGCATATGTTGCGGGATATCGAAGACGTCACACTCGATTATATCTTTCAGCAGGATGGGGTTCTGCCACATACCTCAAATTCTACCATAAGATATTTGTTAGAAAATTGCCCTGATTTCATTGAACCAGAAAAGTGGCCGCCGAACAGTCCAGATCTGAATCCTGTAGACTACATTATCTGGGGACACATAATATGGTGTATTTTAACACAATAATTGAAAACAAGAATTTTGGAATGTTGGGAAAAATTTTGACAACAAATAATTAACAACTCTATCAGGCAGTCTCTTAACAATATTAGGTATTTTTGAAAAAGTTATTTTAATTCGATACTTTTTGCAACAAGCTCAAATACACCAATTTACTAGAACCAAAATGTTTCTGGTCCTCTTGGTAGCATCTCAAATATCAAATTACCGTCTTGTTAGGAATTGTTGTGGGAATATCATATCCGAAAACCATCAATATCGGTAGAGAATTAAAAAAGTTATTAAACATTGAAAAAGGGTCTAACTTAATTTGGCCCACAGTGTAGAGTATGATAAAAACGTAATTTCTGAGAACGAATATCTACCACTGAAATATCGAAATAATTGAAGATGTAACGAATTTCATGAGAAGCTTAAGTATCTGAACTTAGGATATGAGATATAATCAGAGACATTAAATGTCTTTGGATATAATTGATATTAGGGCTCGCAATTTTTAAAATATAAGTATTCGAATAGTCGTTTGGTATTTTATTAGAATAGTCGAATAATTCGAATATCTATTTAAATAGTAATGAAACAATCTTTGCATTCCATGCAAAAATTTTTAATCCAAAAGGACTTCTATAAATGGCGTAACAGAGCGCTTTCGGCCTAAGCCATCATCAGTGTTACTTGTCAATAGAAAAGGACATATCGATGAAGACACAACACACATCGACAACGGTCACATTTAAATTTCACAAACTATACTACACATTTTTAAGAGAATGGTTCACATAAATTTAAAATCTTTAATTAAAAATAAAATCAAGGTACCTAGAACCTAGACACGACTGTCGTGTCCCCCTAATCGAAATATTATATTTTTTTATTTAACCACATGATATTATGTACATCTACATACATTTTTTTTTATGGCAGAGGCACACACACTAAAGGGAGATCCTATGGCGCTCGACGAGCGGTGTGTGTGCAAAGATGTTGATTGACACGGCTCTTGAATAGTTGTAGGTTGTAATTAGTGGGAAACAGATGTCCTGGGAGTGAATTCCACAGTGATGCAGTGCGCCAGACAAAGGAGTTCTTGTAAAGCGATGTTCTAGGTGTTTCCAGTTGTACGACGAACTGGTGCGCTCTTGCCGTCTGTTGCGACTGTCTGACAGGAGTTGCCAGGGGCGGGATGAGGCGGGGCAAATTCTGGGAACATCTGCCGTGAAAGTATCTGTAAAACAGAGACATCTCGGCCACATGTCTGCGGTGTTCCAGACTATCCAGATTCCGGGTCGCCGACAAGGCGCACAGCTCTCTTCTGAATGGAATCCAGTAGCTTTAGGGTGTGCTTTGGTGCGGCACCCCAGATATATGAGCAATATTCTAAGCACGATCTTATTTGCGCTTTGTAGAGCAAGAGCAACTGCTGCGGTGTATAGAGTTTTTTGTTGCGAAATAGCGCACCAAGCTTCTGGGAGGCTGACTTTGCGATGTTAGCAACGTGATCATGCCAGGACATATTGCTGTTGACCGAGACACCCAGCAGTCCGATTGACGAGGATGAAGGAATGGTCGATCCTGCCATAATGATGTCAGGGCCGGCTGTATTGGCCCTCTTGGTAAACATGGCTGCTTGGGTCTTTGCTGCATTGAACTGGACCAAATTTCGATCGCCCCAAGTTTGAACTTTCTTCAGGTCTAATTGCTGTAATCTGCTCCTGTCTGCGGTGATGAGTCTCAGTCGCTGGTAAGGGTTTTTCTGATCTAAAGTAGGAGACAAGGGTACTGTCATCTGCAAAACTGTAAACAGGATTATTCGTTTCGGTCAGCAGGTCATTAATATAGATGAGGAACAGAGTTGGTGAAAGTATTGCGCCCTGAGGCACGCCCGCGTTGATGGTGAATGTGTCCGAGATGTGTCCATCAACTGCAACGTGCAGAGATCGGTTCTTAAGGAAACTGGCAAGCCAGCTGCGGAGAGAGGCTGGCAGTCCGAAGGACGGCAGTTTGTTGAGCAGTCCGTCATGCCAAACTCTGTCAAATGCCTTTGAAATATCCAACGCAATTGATTCTCCGTAGTTCTCAATTGCCCTACTCCATATATGAGTGATATAGGCCTGTCGATCTCTCTTTGCGAAAACCGTATTGATTATCGCTGATTATTCTGTTCTTCACGAGGTACTTGAGTAGTTGCTGATTGACTACACGTTCCATGACTTTGGAGATTATTGGAAGCAAGGCAATTGGGCGATAGTTTGAGGGCGTGGTTTTCTTGCCTTTTTTGGAACAGGTTGCACTCGAGCGACTTTCCAAGAAGATGGGTAAATCCCTTTTCAGTAAGACAGAGAAAAAATCCTGAAAAAAAAACGGGTCTTAGTTTGTTGGCGCAGTTCTTTAACACGATGGTAGGTATTCCGTCCGGTCCTGATGCCTTTTGAGTATCTAGTTCCTTAAGAATTTTACGAATATCACGGTGGTGAAACTTGACTTCTGCCATGGCAGTGTTGATGTTCGATATGGTGGGGAGGGTCTTGCCTTGGGAGACGTCTAAGGTAGAGTGCGATGAAAATATTTTGGCGAGCATGTTTGCTTTTTCCTTGGCTGTAGTCGCCGTGATGCCACGTTCGTCTGTCAAAGGTGGGAAAGACGTTTTTGTAAAGTTGTTACTTACTGCCTTTGCTACCGACCAGAAATTCCTGGAGCCACTGGAGCATTGCAAAAGTTTATTCCTGATCCTTTGATTGTGTTTGTCCTTAGTTTCGTCGATCACACATTTGCACTCGTTTCTCGCTTCGACAAAATAATTGCGATTTTCAGCGGTCTGATTTTGCTACCAGTACTTGTAGGCCCTCTGTTTCCCACCTACAGCTCTTTCGCATCTTCTGTCGAACCAGGGCTTTCCTTTTGATGGTAACTTGATGGAATTTGGGATGTATGCTTCCATTCCTGAGGAGATTACTTGCGTGATCTCTTCGCAGCAGACTGACGGGTCGCCAGAGCCAAAGCAGACGTCGAACCAAGGAAAATCCAGGTAAAACTCCCTTAGATCGTCCCAGTTTGCAGAATTGTACTGCCAGATTTTGCGAGGCAATGGTGGATCCTTCTGTATAAGTGGCAATTGACAAACCGTTGTAATAAGTTTGTGTACTGATCAGGATTGGTGGTTAGAAAAAGATCCAGGAGGGCGGCGAATTCGCCCCTTTCTCAGATTCGAGTTGGTTCGTCTACAAGTTGAGTAAGCCCGCAGCTGATGGCAAATGCTTCAGCTTCTCTACCTTCGTTGTCGGTCTTGTTGTGATGTTTGAGCCAGTTGGTGTTGTGGGCATTGAAGTCTCCCAGAACGATTATTTCTGAACTTGGGTGATCGCCCTGTATTGAGTCAAAAGTGGTAGCTAGTGTTGAAAAAAGCTTTGGTAGGCTCTATCGCTCGGAGGGCGATAGATACAACATATAAACTTGGTTAAACCCTTGGCGGTGAACTTGTGGAGCCCGGAACCACCAGCGCGGAACCGGAACGTGATTCGGGAAAACACTTAGCGCTTCCCAGTTCTGGTGGCGTGGTCTTTCAGCTTCTCTACCTGCGTATGCATCTACCATCTAGGGCCGCTTCCACTGGAAGCATCGGCCTCATACTCATTCCTTTGGTGATCCCTAGTCTGACAGGGGTAAAAATGAGGTTTGTTGGATCACTCCCCAGTGATCAGCTCCAGACTTTGTACTATGGTGTTCTCCAGCCTGGAGGAGGACGATGGGTTTTGATAAGCCACATCCCGTGGCTCACCAGTTTGACGTTCCTGCCAGCTAATACAATGCAGCCCCTCTTGTCACAAACTGTCATTGATCAGCTCCAGACTTTGTATTTCGGTGTTCTCCAGCCTGGAGGAGGGCAATGGGATTTGTTGGCTTACATACACTATTATACAGTATGTCCACGAATAGAGGGCCAAAGAATTAGATCACCAATGGACTACAAATGTAGTTTTTCTACAAAAAGTCATTCTTGATAAAAATTTCTGCTTATCGCAAGAATAGTAGAAATCGGTCTACAAAGCGAATTTTGATTTTTTATGTAGAGTACACAAACGCTACGAAAACATGACTGTGACAATCACAAAATTATTTTGAAAATTATTTCTTTAAAATAGCAAATTTCAATAAAAATTACGAACATGAAAACCTCGATCAGTCAATTATTCGTATAACCTATTGTTCAAATATTCGAGTTGTCGAATTTTTTAACTAACAAAAAATTCGAATTTAGAACAGCCGAATATTCGAATATTTGAATTATTCGAATACAATTCCGAGTCCTAATTGATATAAATGAAACTGGAAGATAAAGCTGAAAAACACGAACAATTACAAAATAAAATGCTAATTGTTTATTTCTTTATAATAATAAAAGGTATTTAATCAGGTCTCTATCATAATATGAAGTCACCTATATTGGGGTTTGGAACGTTCGGCAAAATGCAGTTTTAATCATCTCCGATGATGCTAACATGGTTAGCCAAACGCGCGTCGAGCGCAATAATTCTGTTTCTGTATTGTGGATAAAACTCCGTTTTAGTAATCATATGAAGTGTTCATGCGTATCAAAGGTAGAACTTTCACATTTAAGGAGAAATAGGCACAAATAGTGACAAATATCTAAACTGCGTCGAAACTTTAAAATCGATTGATGGTTAAACGTTTCAACTAAAAAGCCTTACGAAAGAAATTATTACTTGAAGAAGATATAAATATATTGAACCTTCATATTTTAAATATATTAACTTAACGTAAATTGAATCAAATCCAAAATGATAATGACATGAAAAGACCGCAAAATCTTCAAAAACCAGGAGAAAATTTGTCAGTAGTAATTATAAAACAATAAAAAGTCCAAACCAAATACAAAAACATCAAGGATATTATTAAGATTATTAAAAATAGAGGAATTATTATAGAAGGGAAATAAAAAAAAATAAAAAAATTAAACCAAACATATTCAATTATCAAGGCTGATAGGCCTATCAAATGAAAACAGTATAAAAACGTCTAGATAAAATGTGAGCCTCAAGTTTGAATTGAAAACGGTACCCTAAAAAAGTATTCTATATTTTATGAATAAAAAACAAGAATCTACAAATAAAAATGTAATATTAAAATACACCTTCTAGAATATTTGTAGAAAAAAGCTTTTGCTTTCTGGTTGACAATTTACAAAACTGTAAGCTCTTGCTCAGAAAGCACAAAAGCTTAAGCTTACGGGTCAACAGCTATCACAGTAGAACACAGTCTTAAACATAACCAATAAATTTTTCTAAAGTGTTTTGCGTTGAATAGCTTGCAGCAGTCGCTCTTTAAAGCCGTTATAGAATGCGTTATCCGCCAGTATCAAATTTCTCTAAAAGAGTACAACAACTTTAATATGGGCTAGACACAGCGTATATGTATTTTCATGCAGAGTTTATATAATTTTTTGTAACTCTGAGCTGAGTTAGATATTAAAAAGCCTTGAGAAATCGAAAAAAAATGCTCAAAAATTTCTAATTATTAATATTTCAATACTATCGTTATAATGCGCTTGGAGGTAAAATCAAATTAGATAAATTAGCAATGAATCAGCTTCCATGAGACCGATTATTAATAATAATAAGTATTTGTTTTTCAGGTGAAATGATGTTTCTAAATGAGGGCTCCTTACTACACAACATTCGTACAAGATATTACAAAAATAAAATATATGTAAGTAAAATTTTATATTGAATGCTTTTATCAACAAAAATTGAATTCCTAGTGGCCTTCACAATTTTCGAAAAATCGTGAAAAATTGTTATCTTTATCCTAAAATTAAATGGACATTTACAGCCAAATACAACTCTATAAACAGGCTGTATTTGGAGAATTACAGCAATGAACTTGACTATTGATTATTGTCTTATGTCTTGAGATCATTCTATTCTATGGATTTATCGAGTTTCGCATATTCTACTGGTCGCTTTTTATTTTTTCCTTTCAATACCATGTTTTTCTGCAATACTTTCCTGCTTTTCTTTTTTTCTTTCCGAATTTTCATTAATAACTTTGCCAGCTGCTCATTAATTTTGTTCATATTATCTATGTAAGCATATAAAATGGTGTAAAGTTGTAAAGCGTTCCCTCATCCCAATTTGGCACGGGCGCTTGTAATAAGTATTACAATTTAGATTAATTAATAATAAAATAATTTAGATAAGGAAGGCCAAGAACTTGTAATATGAACGGAAAAAATTACATTAATTTTCTAGAGTCATGTTTTTGACTATTGAGATTAAAACAAAAGATACTTAGAATAACGCAATCGAAATAATGAGGACGAGCTATGTTCAATATTAGGAGGCAAATAAATTATTTGCAGGAAATAAATCCTACAAATAATAAAAGGTTTCATCATGAGATCATCCAGCGCTAGAAAGATAGATGGCGCAAACATTAATCAACCGTAAAAGATTTGAAACTCTAAAAGAAGTATATATAAAAACATTTGTCACTATTAACCCTGTAGAAAATATATTAAATAAGGGTCTACATCAACGATAAATTCTAAATAGTTGGAACAAGTCAAAAGTTGTTTCAGTATTTCAAAAAGAATATAGTCGAAAAATGGAATATCTATCGTTCTACTCTCACCATGTTCAGACTGCTGTCATAACTCAAAGTTACCCGTCTTGCAAGGCAACTTATTAATGTACCAAAAGCCCTGTTCAGGCGCAGCGACTGGTTTAGTTGGGTGGTCGAGTAATTTAGTACCTAACCTGTCGGAGTCACTTGATTAGTAGCCGCCCTATTATGTTGCAGATTTCTTTGAAGAATAAACACGATGTCTGCCCTTCATTCAGTCTGAAGAGAGTGTCCCCTTGTCTGAGTCAGAGTGACGGAGCTCCTTCTCTGTGCTTCTCCCTGGCCTCGCCACCCCACTAGCCCCTGGCTGCAGGGCGGCTAGCGGCGATCCCACCACGGCAGAATCAGTTGCTTCCAGGGAAGCTAACACATCCGCGTTCATGGTGACCTCACCCTAGATGCCCTCCCTCGGAAAGTTCTCACTAGGAGCTGCTGGCTCCTCAGCACGTCCTCAAGAAACAGGTTCGTTTTCTATCCCCGAAGACCCATCAGGATCCTCGGTCCCGCCGTAACCACCTGAGCAAATGACTGCGGGGTCTCTTGTGTGGAGCCGCTCGCAATCTTACTTCCGTGCAGCCTTCGGGTGGTTCTGCCCAGGTGTCTTCTGATTGGCCCCTGAGTCGACCTTCCTCTTTGTTTTCCCGCCCGCCGTTTCCGGTGTGACCCCTTACCGAGCCCTCCGTCGACGGCGTGCCGGATTGTTTCGGGTTAGCGGGCCTTCTTCACCTCAGGTTTAATGTCTGACGGCCCAGTCGTGGCCGAGCCCATGCCCATAGTCACTTCTCTCCTAGCAGGCATAGCAGTCCCGGCTGCTCCCTCGCCTCGCAGGGGTGCATCTATTGCTGTTCGGGACCCTTTGTGGATCCCTCATTTTCTTTCTGAGTAATTCCTCCAGTAAAGGGGAAACAATGATCCCCAGCCAAGGAGCCCCCACTTGGCCAGAAGGCAAAATAAAACGGGGTGTGCCCTGAGTTTTGTGACTATCGGCTGAATGCACCTCCAGCCATCCATCCTTTCGGTGTTTACAAAACTTTGGAATTGGGGGATTTTATGGTGGTCTCCATTCACTTGGTCCAGGCAATTAAGCCAAGACCACAGTGCCCCTCAGCCCACATACCTTCATCGAGGGTCGTTGCGAGCCAAGCGGTTTACGGTATGTGTCATGAGCTGGTCCGCGGCCGGCTATTCGAGCAGCATATTGGGTGATTTATAACCCTCAGCCCCCCCATATTCCCCGACAGGCCAAGTGCGCCTAATGGCACTACCGACATTTACAGATAGCCGGGGATACAGCAACTAACGAGCCTGCCCAATAACGCATGGTCCTCAGTTCACCCATGTCTTTACAGTGCAACGAATTGCTTTCAAGTGCTCTGGTGGTTCAGTGGTTAGATGCGGTGTCTGTGAACGGCGGCCCGGGCTCGATTCCCGTCGGTGTTTTTTTATTTTTTTAAGGTGATGTTTGTAAAAAGCTTTTCTTCATTTTGGGCATGGTTAGTTTTGGTTAGTTATTGTTGTTTGCGCGTAAAACGAAATATTGGACGTTCTAAAATAGTAAATAAATCCTCTAAATAGTAAGCAAACCAAGTCCCTGCGTTATTGGTCACATGGTCACACTCATTACTTGTCGTTCCGCGGCTAGAAGTTTTCCGACCCCTCCTATCCGCAACCCGGAGACGCGCTCAGTAGGCAGCTCAACCCCTGAGAAACCAGTACTAATATAGCTTATTAATATGGTTCAGTTCTGTATAAATACTGCTTTTCAGTGCGTCTCTTTGGCTAATTTTGGTTAACTTGGATTAGTTTTGCTCCAAAACTAACCCATAAAAATCAGTATTAATATAGCATAGAATGTGCCCTTTTCCATACTAATACGTCTTTTCAGTACGTCTTTTTAACTAGTTTGAGCTGATTTGGTTAGTTTTAGTTAGCATGAGTTAGTTATGTTTAGCTTGAGGTTTTGGTTAGCTTCGGCTAGTTTTTGCTTGCTTGGGTTAGCTTCAGGACATGTAGATTAATTAGCTTGGGTTAGTTTGCTTAACTTAGGTTAGTTTTGGTTTAGCAGGCGTTAATGTCTAACCCATACAAATCAACTTACCGCAAGTAATTCGGCGTATTTTTCTATATTTATACTTCCTTTCAATACGTCTGTGTGGTTAGCTTGGATAAGTTTTGGTTGACAGACTGATCCCTAAACTACCTACGCACAAGCGTTCGTATGCTATATTATTATTGGTTTGTATAGGTTAGTTTTAGGGTTAACTCAAGCTAACTAAAAGTTACAGTCATATTCATTTTGACACTTATTTATTGAGTTAATAGCCAATTTTACATGATGAATAACCCGTGTGGGGACGACCGGATGTAATCTATGATTTCTAAAGAAACGACGTTTCCATCTTCTGGTTCTAAAACGAAACATTATGGGTTCACTATGTTATTACACCAAACCATCCATCTAAAGACATGCAAATAAACTGTCCAGATAACCCTTCAAATGTTTCATTTAGGAAATGTTGCTGATAACTGAACGGAAGGTACCCGGTATTAACATTTTTATAGACTTTAGAACTTCCTTATTTTAAACTGCAGTTTATTGCATAAACAGTTTTGGCTCTTTGCATATCTATTTCTATCTCCGTATCTTTAAATCTTTAAAAGTTCGCACAACAAAAGAACCCAAATGACCGCTACTTCCACTATTTTTTACTTCCACCTTCATTTCCATTATGTCATTGTCCCAGTTGTGCCTTCTCTGTTTCTTTGCCCACTAGATAATTTCATTTTGGCTAGTTCCAGCTCATTTATGCATATTATTCGAATCGAGACTTCAGAAAATAAATTAAACGTACATTATAATTTTGTCCAGTTTAGTTGTTTTATACATTTACTTATTAGTACTTCTTATAAATTACATGTAATAGGTGAGAAATACCTAAGACTGACCTAAACTTAAACTATCAGAGACGGTAATAAAACCAACATTCACAGGTACATATTGAACAGTATATTTTAAAGCCGTATGAGTTTTTAAGCCTTTGGCATAGCCTAAAGAAAACTATAGCCGCGACACTCGGCTCGTTTAGTGGGGTACGGAATCAAATTTTCTCCGTGAAGCTCAGTGAAGCGAGGACACTACGCAGTTGGAACTCGATGCCAATCATACGCGCTTACCTGGGCCGGAGTGCAATAAATTTTCATAGGAATTAAAATAGAAAAAGATTCGTTGTTTGGGTAAATAGACGTTATGCGTATATATTGTTTTGTTTGTATGTTATATGAATAAGGTAATGCTTATGTGTTAAAATGGGAAAAGAACGGCAGAATTAAGCAGCTAGTTAGTTTGTTTATTTAAACTTAAATTTGATCATAAGGTATAGGAATCGGTTCAAATGACTAAAATAAATTAGAACTAACTGAAACCAACCGAAAGTTAATTGAACGACTAACCAAAGCTAGCCAAAAGTAACCATAAGCTCCAAAACAGGCTAAAACGTACCTATCGTAATAGGTTACAAAAATTAAAGTAAGTTAAAACTAACCAAAACGAAAGGAATTTAACCCTGGACTGGTATCGTATTTTCACAAAACGTAACTGGTATCGTGGGGTACTTTGACACCCCAAATTATAATATGAAGAAAAATTCAAATACGGTTTTTTCATGAATATTTTTATTTTTAAATATTAATTTAACATTAGTTTCTTCAGTAAATATATTTAAACACAAAATATTTTTCCATGCAACAAAATAAAAACGTCATCCTTGAAACGCTACGAGCACTATTCTAAACTGTATGTTCCTTGAAAACACAACCAAAAAAATTGATAATCTTCCAAAATCTATAAATTTTCAATGGAAGGCCAATGTTTAGGGTCCAATCTTATTATCTGCAACAAAAAACAGTCATTCGATAGATAAGCTAAAAAACTGACAGGGGTGTCATTGACACTTTATTTTTACCAAAAGTTCTAATAAACTATATTGTTTTTGTGATTCTAAAATACTTCTAATCAACGAGTGTGGAATAAACATGATAAACTACCAATAAGTAGAATCATTTTTACCTGTTTTTCTAGTTAACTTTGATTAAGCGGTCGCCGTGATGGCCGCGACATCCAAATTTCCAAGTAAAATCGAACACTTTAACTAGTATGGTGGGGTATTTACACACCCCAATCTCGGTTTTTGAAAAAACGGTATTTTTTCAGCAACACCACGGATCACACTTCCACAGATAACACTGAGTTAGGAGAATAGCTGAAACATGAAAGAGCAATATTAATTTAAAATGCGTAATTTAAAAACAAATCATTGCTGGGGTGTCAAATTACCCCACGATACCAGTTAAGGGTTAAGCGACTAACCAAAAATATTAAATTTGCTTATAACGTATAGGAACCGATTCAAATGACTAAAATAAATTGGAACTAACTGAAAGTAACCGAAAGTTGATTGAATGACAAAACAAAAGTAACTAATAGCACAAAAACGGACTAAAACGTATCGGAACAGATTAAAAATGTTAAAGTAAATTAAAACTAACTGAAATTAACCGAAAGTTGATTGAATGAAAGTAAGTTAAAACTAACCCAAATTAGCCGAATTTTGGCGACTAAC
>MU183116.1:2886-29876 GCA_016904865.1 Pissodes strobi
ATACGAGAGCTTATGAAAAACCAATACAGGAAAGTGCAAACCGTTTTATTCTATCTATAGCCGTTTAGATTTTACAAGCTGTCAAACTTGGTAATTGGTTGATTTTCAACTGTCAATATTTCAAAAACCGTTAGAGATAGGTATAAGACATTATTCATGAAATATGTCTAGACTTTTTCGCACAATCCAAATATGCAATAATATACATGGCATCCTATTTAAAAAATATATCAAAGTGACCTTTAGTTCAATTGGTTTTTGCTGAACATATCCGAATTCGCGGGAGAAAATTACATAAGATGGCTATTTCGGTTTTTTTTATAAAATTACAGGGAAAGTAAAAAAATCGCCTTGTCTAGTCCTCGTAGGATAACCCTGTACAGCCTGTCAAACATGGCCGATTTTCAACTGTCAATATTTCGAAAAACTTGGGGATAGATATAGAATTTCATGCAGAATCTAAATGTGCAATAATATACATTCCATTAAAAAAACTCAAAAAACGAACGACAGGATTTTATAAAGCACACTGTATAATTGAAAATATTTTCACAATATTTACCACAACATATCTTACAATTTTTGTATTTAACATTTTTTTATCTCTGTACGGGTCTTTGTTACACTAATGCGCCACCTATATCTGTGGAAAGTTTGAGAAGCGGCTACAATATCATTTAGAACAGTCTACAAAATAAATAATAATCCCAAATATTATATTTCTGAAAACTGGTTTCGTCCAGCGAGCGATCGCCCGACCGGCTCAAGGTCAGGTTGTAAACAACAGACACACACCACGTGGCCTCGCGCCGATGCCAGCTTTTACCAGAAAAAATAATTCTAAATAAATTCATGTGTTTGAGCGACAAGGGGGCGTGTCGAATCAGCGAGTTTGTCTCAAAATCTTTATTCCAGGATTATGAACAAACTATTTGATCGAATTTTTTTTTTCTTTTATCAATATGTCTGGATTATGATCCACTAGGGTCGTACAGACTTATTTTTTCTGTTATTTTTTTCTCCTAATATATTAAAAGCTAAAATTAAGAAATTAAATTTTTTATCACTGTACTGCCCTAGATTCAGTAATTCTAAGCGAGTTTTATACGTGGCTAATTTTCTTTATTATGCATATTAACGAAGAAAATCGGGAACAAAAAAAATACTGCTGATGAATCCCCTTAAGAGCTGCTATTTTACAGGACCGCTTCACAAATTTATCGCTTTTAAACATAGAGAACGAACTCGTCAAGGAAAACGTAACACCGCAGTCAGTCCTTGACAATTTCGTAAAGAAAAATAGAAGGTTAAAATTGGTATGAGCGCCTTTACATTATCTATAGATGTTTCTACTGTTTTGTTTTAAGTTGTTGTGTTTGTTTTTCGTCCATATTTAATTTTTATAATATCAGCATTACTTTTTTTCTACAATAAAAATAAATGACCTTTAGTAAAATAATATATGAGTTTTTTTAAGGAATTCTAAAGAACGAAGAATGGTCCTGACCTTTAAGAGTATTTATTATAAAGTGCATTTTAAGGGTAAGTTACTTATTTGTATTTTTATTTTTAAGTAGGCTTGCCTATTTTTTTTTTTTGTTATTGTCTATAGGAGTAAAACTGCTAAACAACACAATTTTTTTGAAGTCTCAAAATGTGTTTTTAGGCGTGGCACCTGAAAATATTTTCTGCCTCCGGCGGCGCCTGCCGCATATTTCCTCATTTCCAACCCCAGGCCCATTCCCCCCCTAGAATCTTTGCCTAGTTACGCCAATGACATAGGGCATTGTGCACGGTGATAATTTATATTGTCCCCCCCTCTTAACTTTTTTGTTTTTCGCATTAGACAAAAATGTTAAATGAAAAAGTTGTGCAGAATAATGTAATCTATTTGCAGAATACATTTATATATATACAAGGTGTTGCAGAAATGAGTGGCAAATTAAAGTTATATGTTTTTAAATGACACACCCTGTATATTATTAGTTTTTTAGAATCTCCTAAAAGTCCTGAATATTTTTTCTTTAGCATGTCCTATACCTAAATGTAATAGTTTTCGACATATTCGCATTTTAACTAAGCGGTTACATTCAAAAATAAATAATGTTCTGTTCTAGATTCCAGTTCTTAGATGGCCGTGAATTAGGCAACTACAATACGAGACCACTATTTAAAATGCGAATATGTCGAAAAATATTACATTTAGGTATAGGATATGTTATAGAAAAAAATAAAACTTTAACCTGTCACTCATTTCTGCAACACCTTGGATATATATAAATGTATTCTGCAAATGGCTTACATTATCTGGACAATTTTTGTATTTAAAATTTTTGTCTAATGCGAAAAACAAAAAGTTAAGAGGACATTATAAATGATCACCGTGTACATAAAATATGTATAGAATAATTCGTAGAATTTAAATACTTAATACTATATTCGATGCTCCATTTGGATAGAAAAAGACAGGGTGTGCTTAAGACCACACGACACAAATGAAAACTTCGACAAAGTGGTATTAAAACCTTAATGAAGTTTAAAAAGATCTTCTTGTACGAGTACCTATTTACGTAAATTTTCGTCAAAAAGTCGTTTTTTCTATACAAAAATTATTTTTGAAGGAAAAAAATAGTAATCTTCCTTTTTGACATAAAAATCGTTTTTTCCCATTTTTTCTTAAATGTTAATTTTTGAAAGAGGAGCATTTAAAAATTTTTATCCTTTAAACTGCCGCGAGGATGCGAAAAAACCGAGACGACAGTCGAGCTCGGTTTTTTTAGATCTTCGCGACTTTTCTGGCGCTAGAATGACCATCAGTGTCCCCTTTTTCAAAAATATGCACGCTCAAAAAAGTAGTCGCTATTTTCCGGCGCGGCGTCTCGTCAATTTCCATAGGGTTTGAAAGACCGTCAAAAGGAACGTGTCCAGAAATCTTGATAAAAAATTAAATCGCACATTTGACGTAATAGCTCGGATATGGAAAATCGCCAAAAACAAATGACCGTCAATCGTGTCCAAGTAATTTAGCTTCCCGTGATTGGATGGGCTCGCACCACAAAAGGTACGACTGTTGAAAAATGAAAATTGATTTTAGGTCCATAGTTTTTAAAATCAGGTTTTTTGCTTTAGTAAATGAATTGTATAAAATTTTGTAATCGTGATCATCATTCATCATTTGCATTTGATTTAACTTTACATGGCGTTTGGGTGTTTGACCATCGTTAGGGAATGTCTGCCAGCCGGAAGTTTCGTGAAAGCGACAAAAAACACGGAGCGCATACGGGCGCAACGCAAGGGGGTGATTCTAGAAGGCTTTACTGTCGCATATAAGGAAGGTGCAGTCGTCATCTTCCGTACATTGTCCATAGTGATTCAAAAGTTTCGACATAAATAATAAATCATTTATGGACAAATAATAACCAAATGGTTGAAATCGAGACTGTTTAAATAAATGGATGTGAATAGTTTTAGTTTTATGGTTGAAGTTAGTAGGTTATTCAATGGATAGTGAGTATAGAAATGAATAGTGATTAATTTTCTCCTCAGTCCTGGTCCTGAAGTATTTGATTGACACGAAACCCGGTATGAACGAAATAATGTAATCATTAATTATATAGACCTAGGCATAGTGTTTCATATTAAAACGTTTTCAATACATCAAAGTAAAGCTGTTTATCTGTCTGCTCAAATCAGGCTGATCCTCAAGAGTTTAAAGACGGTAATGTGACAAGTTCAAAGAACATAATTTAAAAAAATTGCAGAGCGCAGTTTAATGTTATTATGGCTCGGGAGGAAAAGTTGTTTTTGCATTTTTGTTCAATTTTTTATCATATCCATTACCCAAAAAAAAACATTGAAATTTAATTTTGTTTCCAGATTATAAAAATTTAGCAGAAGTTTCCGAAATATTACCTGTTCCAGAGGTTTCTCCAGCACCTGCTTTAACTTTAAGTGAAAATGGTTGCTTGGAAAATGACATTGGATTATAGCCTTACTTTAGACCACAAAGTAGTAAAGATTTCTGCATACAAATTATGACAGTGATCTATTTGTTTCTAAATCTTTAAAGTGCCGTAAGGAGTTTTACAAGCAAATACAAATTAAGCTTTTTTTCTGCGCATGAAACGGTGAGATCATAAACAGTCCCGAATGCGCTCGCAGTTTTTTCATGGTCGATATTGTGACCGGAAAATGCTGCTAGACGTCTGCTTGAATAAGAAATTTCTAAAAACCACTTTGTACTGTAATTGATTTTGACGAATACTCTTAAATTTAGAGGTGAGATCACCGAGAAATAGTAGCCCACCTGGCTTAGCTGGAACTTATAGCAGAGTATGGCGACTTTTTGAGCAATCACATCAAAAAGTGAGGGTGGTAACATAAACTACCTATCCTGAACGATTTACGAGGAAGTTGTTCAATTAATTGGCAAGCGAGTTTTCAATTAGATAATCTCTCAAATAAAACAGCCAAAGTACTATTCCATATCATTAGACTCAACTCCAGATAAAGGTCGCGTTGATCAGCTAACTTTGATTTTTAGATATTTGGAGGAACACAGCCCTGTTGAAAGATTTGTAACATCATGCCTAACCAGAGCCAGAAATCTAAAGATATATTTCAAGACCTGAACAAGTTGTTGAAAGAGAATGAAGTAGACATTAAAAACTGCCCTGATCAATCTGATGATAACGCGTCTTGAATGAGTGGAATGTATGTCCTTCAAGCTTTGGTGCTGGAAGAAAATATATAAGTAGTATGGGTACGCTAAATCTTGTAGTGCAAGCTGCTGCCGAGTGCTGTCCGAGTGCAGTAAGTTTTTTCGCCATTTTGGAAGAATTTTATGTATATTTCACTCCCTCAACTAACAGATATAAAGTGTTGCTTGGAAAAAGCATGTACTCCTCCCAGAGATGAAACTAGTTTACGGAGCTTAGTTTAAAAACAGTCAAAATTTATTTGTATAACCTGAATTCTTTAATTTTGATTATATTGAAAATTAAATTTAAATGGTTGGTTGCTAGGCACAGGTGGGAGAGTGGAAAGGAGCACCCACCATTTATTTCCTGAGCTCGGGGCGAGTTTTAGAGTATTTACAAAAATCTTAATTAAAACGCGAATCATGACTACTATAAAAAATACTCCTTACTATATTTTCGGGCTTATATTTAAAGAAAGTGAATATATGAGTTATAAGTACCATAAGAAGGTTTTGCATTGGTTTCCGTAGCATCAGAAATAGTTATTTAAACAACAAGTTTTGAAAATGACTCATTTCACACGGGCGGACAGTTGTGAAAAAAGGTTTTCAAACGAGTTTTTTACAATGCTTTTTGTACAACTGCAAAATGAAGCAACTAAGCTCGTAATATTTATTTATTAGAAACAGAAACTATCTTTGCATAATAAATAAAATCTACTAAGACAGGTACTCTTAATATTTAATGTTACTTGCTTGATGACAATCGCAGTTACCTGCTGTCCTCTCAGGATGGCAGGATCCAAATATAAATAACTAATTATTAGAAGCGTCCGAAAAAGTTTTTCACACGCTGTTCAGTGTGCGAAAAACTTTTTCACACGCTGGTGTGAAAAACACCATTTTCAGAGGCTGTCTAGCGTGAATTCAGAGGTGGTAGTTGTAGAAAAAAGGTGTTTTTTGTTTGGATCTATCAAATGATCTGACGATTGGTTAAAACACTCGTCATTCAATGAAAATGCGTCTATTTGCGTATTATTTTTAAAATTTTGTTTTCAAATAATTGTCATTTTTTCAAATGTAAATTAAAATTTTTTATGTATTAATTAGTCGATTTGCTCAAAATGGACTTTCTTAAAAATAATTAAGTTGGGAGAGGGCCTTTTTTTATTAAACCCAATACATTGGGAGTTAAAGTACTGACGTGTCAATACAAAATTCGTTCAAGATTTGTTTGTTGTAAACCTGCCTGTAATGTTCCAAATTTCAAAAAAAAAGTAGTACATGTATGATAGATTAGGAATATTTACACAGTTTATACAGTTGCGTAATCACGGACATTATTATAACTCCAGAAACTGTACGCCTTATATATTTTATCATTTTTTATCAAAAGCTTACGTTAAATTAAAGTAAATAAAATCTTTAAAAACTATATATAATTATTACTTTAAATTGTACAAAAAAACTCCAAATCAACAACAACGTTCAATAATCAACGTTTATTTTAAGAACATTATAGAATACAAATAAAGAATATAACATTAGCAATTAATTTAAAATTTAAACTATATTCGAGTAATGTTAATATTTCGTCACAGCTCCTTTGTTTTTTATTATTTTGTAAAGTCGATTAGAGGTATAAATGTGCAAAGATTTTCTTATAAGATCCGGGCTATCAGTTAGTTCGTTACATATTTCTTCGATAAACTCAAACAACCCGTCTCTATTGTTAGGTCGAAAGTTTACTGTATATGTTTTTCTGGTCATAAGACTCCATATATTTTCCAAAATATTAATGTCGGTACTCCTTGCAGGAAACACAAAAAATATTGTTTTGGTCAAACCATTCCCTTATTATCGCTGCATTATGGACCGGGCAGTTATCTTGTTGAAATATGAAATTTTGATAAGTAAAATGATGGAAAACACTAGGTAGCATAACATTTTCCAATATATTCCTGCAGGTAATTAATGTTAAATCTTTCACTTACGATCCAACATACTCTCGACCTCAGGAACTTAGCCAAGCTCACGCATTCACAGCAAATCTTCCAGATTTTTCGGAAATGAACAAATTCTTCATTATACCTTGTTCCTCGATGCCTTTAAACTCTTATATGCCCACTAGAATACAACTGAAAGACTTTTTTATTCGTAAAACAACTCTATGCCAATGTTATTTAAAGCGAAAATCACCTTAGTCTGTTTATGCTCGTTTCCTAGGCTCACTTTTTAGCAGCAACATAATTTTTTGATGCTGGAATATATTGAATGACATTTCTTGCTACTTCGGCAATACGGCAAAGGTGCATTTTCTTCTTCCTGGGTAGTTATTTTGGGTCTTACGATTGGCTTCTTTTTATCCACGTGTCCTTTAGTATCCCATCTGCGCTTTATATTCAGCACGGTTTTTATTCACATTCATAACATAGTCATACCATATTGTACATACATGATTAATTATTTGAGCTATCTTTAAATAATCCAGCTGGGGCATTGCAATATTTATAAAAACCATATCAATAAGCAATTGTGTGTTTACTGTTAAAATAAGTTTTATTTTGACACATTGACACAAGACATTTAAATTGCTAAGGTTTACTTACAATAGCCTCTGATTGATGTACGAATTTTTTGTGCACACAATGGTACGCCACTGCGTCGATTTAAAAAAAAATTAAGGTAATAGTTATTTACAATATTAGTGTTGTAAAGATTCATATTACAACACGAGATGTTAAAGTTGTCAAACGAGGCGTCTGCCGAGTTTGATAAAACATGGAGTGTAGTAATATGAATTTACAACAAGAATATTGTACAAAATTTTATCTGCTCTCATCTATGAATAAAAATATTTGGCAAAAGGCATTTTCAAAAATAAAAATGCACCTGTAAAATGCACCTGCTATTAAGTTTACTAATCAAGTTTTTATGTTACCTTTCGCATGATTACTGTTTCGCATGGTTACTGTCGAAACTTTGTCAAACAAATCCAAAAATATAAAAAGCGCTTTTCAAAATGAGCGATTCTGATGGAAGTTTACCCTCTGATATAGAAGCAGCGGCAAACGAAGCGATCTCAAGTTAAATCCAAGGCGCGGTATGAGTTGGAGTACCAGAAGTTTGAAGATTGGTGCAAAGCTAACAAAATAAAGGAGGTGTCTGAGAAAATCCTTTTGGGTTATTTTTCCGGAAAGCAACGCTCGCAGAAATCATCTACACTATGGACTCACTACTCAATGTTGAGAACTATGATTTCAGTCAAGAAAAATCAAGATATAAGCAGATTTTCTCAACTAATCGCATTTTTGAAAAGAAGTTCAGAGGGTTACAAAGCCAAAAAGTCCAAAATTTTTACAAAGGAAGACGTATGTAAGTTTCTTAGTACTGCAGAAACATATTTACTTATGAAGGTTGTTATGATAATCGGCATTTTTGGGGCTTGTCGGCGCGAAGAACTAACTAAGTTAATGTTGGATCATATTGAATACAATGATTTGTATATAAAAATTGTGATTCCCACCAAAATAACCCAAAATTATCCGAGAATTTGTTATAACAGAAGGAAATATGACAGGTGTCAACTGTTTAAGTATTTTTCGAAAATATGCTAAACTTCATCTTCTAAGGGCCATTCTATACGGGCAGTTAAAACGCGGCTGTTTTGCCGCTAGCAACCGCACCAAATTTCTCAGGGCCATTCTATACGGGCAGTTAAAACGCGGCTGTTTTACCGCTAGGAACGGCCTATTTTAGGGCCATTCTATACGGGCAGTTAAAACGCGTCTGTTTTGCCGCTAGCAGCCGCACCAAATTTTTCGAAACTACACGTGACTGTCAAAACGCGACTGTCAAACAGCGACCAAAACGCTGGACTCATTCTACATGGGCAGTTGAAACGCGGCTGTTTTGCAGCTGCGAAGGTCACTACTGCGTAGATGCGGCACAAATGCGTATTTTCGCTTCGTGTAGTTTGATCCGCGTTTATGACGCTAGGGGCCGCAACGCCTCCAGAGGCGTTGCAACGGCCACTGGCTGCTTCAACGACGACTGAGGAAGCAGCAAAAACGCTCATGTAGATTAGGGCCATTCTATACGGGCAGTTAAAACGCGGCTGTTTTGCCGCTGAGACGGCCTATTTAAAGAAAACTTATGCTTTTAAATGACGCTATCTACATGAGCGTTTTTGCTTCTTCCTCAGTCGGCGTTGAAACAGCCAGTGGCCGTGGCAACGCCTCTGGAGGCGTTGCGGCCGCTAGCGTCATAAACGCGAATCAAACTACACGAAGCGAACATACGCGGTTGTGCCGCATCTACGCAGGAGTGACCTTCGCAGCTGCAAAACAGCCGCGTTTCAACTGCCCATGTAGAATGAGTCCAGCGGTTTGGTCGCTGTTTAACAGTCGCGTTTTGACAGTCACGTGTAGTTTTGAGAAATTTGGTGCGGTTGCTAGCGGCAAAACAGCTGCGTTTTAACTGCCCGTATAGAATGGCACTAAAGAAAACTTATGCTTTTAAATTACGCTATCTACATGAGCGTTTTTACTGCTTCCTCAGTCGGCGTTGAAACAGCCAGTGACCGTTGCAACGCCTCTGGAGGCGTTGCGGCCGCTAGCGTCATAAACGCGAATCAAACTACACGAAGCGAAAATATGCGGTTGTGCCGCATCTACGCAGAAATGACCTTCGCAGCTGCAAAACAGCTGCGTTTTAACTACCCATGTAGAATGAGTCCGCGTTTCGGTCGCAGTTTAACAGTCGCGTTTTGACAGTCACGTGTAGTTTCGAAAAATTTGGTGCGGTTGCTAGCGGCAAAACAGCCGCGTTTTAACTGCCCGTATAGAATGGCCCTCAAAACTACACGTGACTGTCAAAACGCGAATGTTAAACAGCGACCAAACCGCTGGACTTATTCTACACGGGCAGTTGAAACGCGGCTGTTTTGCAGCTGCGAAGGTCACTCCTACGTAGATGCGGCACAACCGCGTATTTTCGCCTCATGTAGTTTAGTTCGCTTTTATGACGCTGGCGGCCGCAACGCCTCCAGAGGCGTTGGAACGGCCACTGGCTGTTTCAACGCCGACTGAGGAAGCTGCAAAAACGCTCATGTAGATACCGTCATTTAAAAGCATAAGTTTTCTTTAAATAGGCCTTTCCTAGCGGCAAAACAGTCGCTTTTTAACTGCCCGTGTAGAATGGCTCTTAATGCAACTCACAGGCGGTTTTTTGTATTCTACGGAAAAGGAAAATGTACCTCCCAGCCTGTCGGAATTAATAGTTTTAGAAGTATACCAAAAAAGATTGCAACAAAACTTGGATTGAAGAATCCCGAAGGATACACTGGACATTGTTTTAGGAGGCCCTCAGCCACCATTCTAGTTGATGGTGGTGCAGATATGCAGATGTTAAAGCGTCATGGGGGCTGGAAATCCTCTTCTACGGCAGAAGGCTACGTTGAGAATTCTTTAGAAAATAAGAAACAAATAGCAAAGACGATCATGGGGTCAGACACGGACTTAATGATTGGAAATTCGAACGTAAAGGGCTCCATCACATCCACTTCTGGTATACAAATTTCTAACTGTAAAAAGTGTATTATTAATGTTTATAATAAACCATAAGTGTTATAATTTAATAATATTTGATTTTAATTAATAATTGATAATTAATTTTATAATTGTTAATAATAAATAAATCATTCTTCTAAAAAGTGTGGTTTTATTTAACAGCAACATGTTAATAAAACCGGTTTTTTTTTTCATTACGGCACTAGTGCTGTAAAGGCATCTATTACAGCACTAGTTCTGTAATAGATGCCCTTAAAAAACCATTTATAGAACTGTAAAATTCATATTACTAAATGAAAGTAGATAAATATCTATTATATCAATCAATTGGTCAATACAAATCCGTTATTGATACTTTTCCTTATCTTTAAGAGGATTGTAAAATTTTTAAATAATTGAATCATTCGTGAGAATTTCCCAATAATGGTAATGGTGTTACGTTAAAAACGATTATTGCGTATTGTCCCCTAAAGCGAAAAATTAATTACCACCACTGTTTAAATCCCGCAATTAAGGACCGGAGATTAGCAAAAGACGTACGCGCACAGCAAATTCTAATTATCGAACTGTATATCGTTCGAAAGGAACCTTAAGTTGGAAGACCTATTTTTTAAAATTTATCACTATTAAATAATCTATCTTCTACTACTTATAAATTAAAACCTAAAATAAATATTTACAAAAAAAATCATACATCAAAAAAGAAATTTTAATGGCTTTCCCCAAGCCACACGATCTTATTATCTGATGGGTGTCGCCGCTAAAAAATAAAAAGGGGCGCTCCATCTTGCGGTTGACATATAGCGCACCTGTGCCACCCTGCGACCTTTTTATTTACATACAAATATATGTATGGGGCAAAGGCGAAGGCTAAAGCCTCTTTGGAGGTTTTCGGTTAATCCGACATATATCTCCAAGCGGATCTTCCCATTCCTTCTACATCACCACGCAAAATTTGTAACGTTTGAAACGTGATAAATTTAATTGAAGAACTATTATTGTAATATTTTGTCTCTAATATGTATATGTTCCTTAAATGAACCTAGACAATATTGTGTGGTATTTCTACACTGTCAAACGTATTTATTTACTTAATTTTCTGGCAAACATTAAAGCAAACTTTATTTGTATTATCCCATATGGTTACTGATTAAATTAATTGTAAACACTTATGAGCATTTATAAATATCAATTGTGATCAGCGCGATAGTACAGGAAATCTATTCAACTTTGAGCTCAGCTAAATTAATCATTGTGAGTTTTTTGTAAATACAATAAATCGTCGATAATCCGAACCCGTAACGGCCGCGGTGTGACACTGAACTCAGGGAATCACGCAAATGCAAACGGCGAAATTCGGCAATAGCGCGGTCAAGTGGGGGGTGTCGGAGAGTCAAATTCACTTCCGCTTCGTCTTTAGTCAAGTCAACACGTCCCATAGCGGCATTTTTGTCGCCATTGACACAGGCCATTCGTTGTACACGTGGTAAATGTTCAGTGATCATTTTTCTCTCCAAGGAAGAATCGGACGTCCAAGCCAGGAAAAATCACCATTCACGCCGGTTCCCAGGCCGGGAGGAACCTGATGTTCCCTTGGGACCATTTTTTGCTGTGTCGTTCATAGCTTATAGTTTGTTGTACAAGAGTCGGGAATCAGTACACAGGCCCGTAATACCATAGGCTCCTACCAAATAGGCCCCTCAAACTGGAATAACGTCTAACTCAAACAGAAGGGTAGATCTGCCTCTGTCTAAGCGCCGGAAGAAGTGTGTGCTGACGAATTGCTTTGCAGCAAAGTCAATCGCCCCGTGAAAGGGAGAGATAGAAAGAAAGAAATAGTGTCAAATCCCAGGCACTTGTGCACATTCTGTATTCTGTGTCCGCACTGTGCCTATGTAAGTGCGTCGCACCTTCTCGTTGATTCCTGTTTAGACAATTTTGCGTGTTAAATTGCTGAAACCGGAATTTGTTTTGCTCATGTGATTTATTCATGTGATTTTGAGAATAAAAGTCAAGGCTGAATCTGCATCTGCTAGAAGAAACCGCACACACAACAATTGAAGTCAATAGTGAGATTTAATTAGGCTGGAAAGGTGGAAATTTAGAGCAAGCCTGGCAAGAGCTATAGAGTGGGGAAGGCAACAATTACTGGTATCAAAAACATCGAGAATATGGTATACTAAATTATATGGTAAAATGTAATAACTCAAAATTATTCAAGGGATGATGTTTGAAACGCGTAAGAAATAGGTGTAAATTGACATGCATTACCAAGCAAATCGCTAGCATCTCGTTGAGAAGAAATCTCCTGGTTATAAAGATAGCAAGGATTCCGTATTTTCTTACAGCTATGCTCTGTTCAATTGCAAATGGTACGCGTTCACTTCCTTTGCTGGTGCTGCCTGAAAAACCTCGCTTGTCTTCCGGTCATCATAGAAGAAAAGTGCTTGGACCGATTTTATAATTTTCTGGGTGTAGTTTTTTGAGATTTTCATGCCCGAAGTAAAGAAATACAAGGTGAGAGAGGAGCAGATAGGAAAGTATACCTGCTTATTGACAATGCTCGAATTAATCCAAGACTAGAATTGGTCGGTTTAAACATAATTGACGTAAATTATGTTGTGATGTTTTTACGCCTAATCTAATGGCCCATTGGTCTGGGAATAATAGCTAGATGTAAAAAACTATACTATAGCGAAAAGCAAATATTGCAACGTTTGTTTAATGCTGAACGGGACGAAGACAGCATGATCGCTTTTTCGAAAGGAGGACTCTTGGGACAGTTTCACTACAGATAATTAAAAAAATGGATGGAATAAATTATGACCAAGACAAAATGATAGTTAAGTCGAAAATATAGTATTAATAGACATAGTGGGAATCTGTCAAAGCATACCTAGATTCTAAGAACGTAACTGACAGGATCTTAATGAATGGCTCGAAATCGATCATAAGCTGCAAATTTATGAAGACGATGAAATTATAGATGACGATAGTGCCGAGGATAGCATCGACGAGGATAATGATGGTAATCCAGGGCCTTTATATTCAAACGCGCACTTAACTGAAAATATCTATAAAATGCTTCAAGAACGGATCAGCGATCTGGCTGCAAAGAAAAGTGTTACGACAGTAGTTTAAAAGAAGATCTGCAATAACTTTCGTGCAGCTACACAAATAAAGTTAAAAATTTAAATTTTTGTTTTGTATTTTTAGAAATAAGTTGATATTAAGTTTTTTATTTCTTATATCCAATACATACATACATACTCGAAGTTTCAACTACATATGTTCATATTTAGCAGCAATATTTTATACAAAATTCGAAAAACTTGATAATCCGGGGAACCTTTGGTCCCAATTAGTTCGGATTATCGACGCTCTTCTGTATTGTAGTTACCTGCAAAGAATAGTTGATACATATATATTATTTATATAAATAATAACTAGCGAGAACCCTAGGTGGGCTTCTTCAAAGTACTCCAAATGTACATAGGACATTTATCCACATAAAAATAAAATTTTTAGACTGCCTGGCCGAAGTCGGTATAGACCTTGAACACTGTAAACAACTTAAGAAGGGGAAGGCAGAAAGTCCAAGGACAAACTTTTTGAAAAAAGTCACAAAAATATAAACAGATCCAGTGTCCTTTTTGAGATCGACGCCACACAGATCATAAGTAGTTGTTAGTTAAGTTAATCAATTAGCGCCCAGCGTTTTCGTCTGTGAACTCAGTAGTTAGATGGGGATAGAAACCGTGGGTGTGATATTTGCGTACTAACCGTCGCAGCGGGTTGGTATACACCTCCGTTGGATGGACACAAGTCTATTTATTGGTGTGTTATTTGTAGGTGACGAAGAAGACTGCATTAATTCTGAACCACAATATGTGCTTATTAAAATTGATGATTCTAAAGAATTATGTAAGCGTTTAATGAAATTGCTTTTTGAGTACACTCCCTTACAAATTTTTGAAACGTTTTTTAAATAGGTATTTAAGCTTTGGTTGAGTAAGGTAAATATATGTTTTATGGCAATGGCACACACACTGAAGGGAGGGAGATCCTATGGCACTCGACGAGCAGTGTGTGTGCGAAGATGTTGATTGACACGGTTCTTGAATAGTTGTAGGTTTTAATTAGGGGGAAACATATATCCTGGGAGTGGGTTCCACAGTAATGCAGTGCGCCAGGCAAAGGAGTCCTAGTAAAGCGACAATCTAGGTGCTTCCACTTGTACTACGAACGGGTGCGCTCTATATGCCGTGCAAGCCCCCCCCCCCCCCCCAAAAAAAATGCTCATCTTTCTGTTACCGCAAACTTCTACTAAACGAACTATTTTCTTCAAAAAAAAATTGCGTTTTTCTACTTTAAAATTCATCATTTGTACAGAAGCGCTGCTTAGTCATATCCAGAATAAAGTCTGCATAGACAGTCCCCTAGAAATCAAAGCTGATTTAGCTCGCCTCAAAAGCGCAGGGGCGAAACTGTTTAATTTTGACAACTTTTGCATTTGTTGTGCAAAATTTGCCCTTAATTACGAATATTGTTATTATCACAGGACTCTAATTTGCATAACCCATAATCGAAGATACATTGGTAGTACGACGTATGGCTGGTAGAAATTCTTTCAAATTATTTGACATTTCTGCCACGCCCACGGCTGAAAATATATAATTTCTTTAGCTTTCTTTAGCCTTTTGAAACGGCTGAATTTGAGATTCAGTCACTTAAATTGTATGCATTTTCGATTTACTCTAAAATATATTTTTTCCATTAACAACTTTAATAATAGAACTTGGAAAATTGCTATTCCGGTAGCGGATTGGAACAAATATTTAGCTATTTAAAATGCTGTAAAATGTTCAGATATTTCCATTTAAATTGGTAGAGGTAAGTCAATTTTGCCTACAAAGTGTTTATTATATGTAATTTCAGAAACTTACAATTACCAGCTTTAATAGACCCTACCCTAGGGAACAAACACCGAGATGGTTTTTATCTTCTGTCACTATCAATCGACGTATACTGCAAAGAGACATAACTGAATCCAATTGTTCGATAAATGAAGTAGAGATATAACAACATTCAATATCAATCTCTAAACCCGTTATAAAGAATTATAAATGAGGATTTATTGGTCACAGGTTATGGTAACATTATGATATTTACTGAACCAGCAAACAGTAGGGAAAAAATACATAAATAGCATATTAGTCTCATTTATATTATATAACGTAAGCATTTGTAAACAATTGCTTTAGTTGACCAAAACTACCCAATATTTAAAAGATTGATTGAATTGAATATGTTTTAAGTCTCTCCTCAAATTGGTTACTAAAATATGAGTCCCAACGTTAAGATTCGCTATCATTTTGATGGTTCAGTTTGACAGTATCTAAAGTGTTTAATATATTGGCAATTCAAAGCAGTATATATAATAAAGAGGAAAAACATAATGTTTTTATTAATTTATAAAAAGTATCAAATGCGTTAATAAAATTGTTTAGTTATAAGTTAAATTTTGAGACATATACAGTTACGCAGTGTGAAGTGAATATAGTAAAGTATTTTTAACATTGGTTTACTTACAGCTCGTTATTTTTCTCAGGAAAATAGTGGTATATAAACAAGTGAAAGAAATATTTTTTAATTGCACTAGTATTTATTTTTCTTGCAGCCTTCTCATATAATAGGTAGTTCTGAAAAAAATTAATAGCTGAACGATTTTGTACCGAAGTATTTTAAAAACATTTGAAGCAAACAATTATTTTTGAAATTGGGTAAAAAGTATTCAATTTGAAATAAAGAAAAACTTGTTCATTTAAAAAAATATATAAAGTATGTAATCATTTTTATAATTTTACTTATAGGTCCCTCAGTTTTTTCACATCAGTACAATGATAACTAGACTGCAAAATAATTATGACATGTTCTAGGGCAATATCGAATTCTGAGCTGGCCCTAAAGTTCTATATCTAAGCTAAAATAGTAAAATGTAAGTTGGAATCGGTATGTTATCCAAACAAATACCTGTGCTACCTTTGGATATCTGTTTTCAAAAAAATAGCGACATTTTATTATAGGGGGCCATAAATATGATTAAATATTTGAATTATCTACGCTAGCCTAGAAACTTATAATAGGTTTTTATTTCATAATCAAAATGTTACTCCTAACTGAATCGCCACGTTCTTTAGTTACATGTAAATAAGATGTCAAGACATAAAGTATAGGCCAATTTACCTACGCTTTTCCAGTTTATATTTACGAACACCTACGTGCTCCTCTGCCCTCTCTTGCCTTCCTCCCTATCATCAGTCCTATCATTTCGGACCCGTGATGCCTGAGCTGTCTGAACAGATATCAAACGGGAGCAGCCAATTCTCAAAATTGAAAAACCTATTAGGCAAAATGAAAAATAGAAATACAAAACGAGTGAAACGGGCATATTGGATCTCCAATATACATGTTAAACGATAAGCTGTTCAGACGTGTAGTGTGTTGATGAAAAAATAGATCGTGAATAGTGTTGTAATTTGACAGAAATTTCATCAAGGAAACGTAAAGGAATATGATTACGATTAACTTGTCTGAAATTTTGATATGATATACCTAGTTCTCGGCTTTCGGAACAAAAGTTACTCTTGGCAGAACAAAAACGTTCGAGCCACTTTTGGGCTACGAGCGAGGGTTAAAAACAAGTAACAGTATCAAGGGGCGATGTTGCCCCATACAGGTATTGCTTAATAAAAATATTTTTAATATACAGGTTGTCACGAATACTTTGCCGAATTACTGGCTGAGAATTATTGTTCTCCCACTTTATATAATAAATATCGAAAATAAAATAGCTTTTATGTAAAATATATATTTTTGGGCTACCATTGCTCTATATCTTGAAAACTTCATTTAATATTAGAATAGAGGGTGAATAAAAATCTGAATGTGATTTATGTTCAAATGTATAAATTCTAAATTCTGTTCACGTTTGAAAATTTAAGACGTTGATGGCGTGGTCTAGTTTAGTGCCTCTCTATTATGCTAAATGCCGTCCACAGGACGCATATATTTTGTTACGTGACTGTTCATATTTCCATCAGGACCTGAGTATTTATTTTATTGATATTTTATAAACTATACAAAAAAAACTGTCTCGTCACTAGTGGTATGTCTGCTGGGACTAGATGTATAGTCGTCGGATAAAAAAACTTCACCAAATTCACTTGGACTACTATTTTCATCTGACATACAGCTTTCCCACAACTATTGTAATTTATTTTAATGACGTTCGTAGTTTTCCTTATAGGTACCCTCTCAGTGTTTTTCACATCATGTTTCAGTGAGTGATAAATATAACCAATAACGTAATTTTACAAGAATAAGCTTGCAAAACATGGTATCGCGTACAATGTTTCAGCATCTAAACGAATTAATTTGGAGCTAGAGAAGGCGGGACATAGTTCTGATGCCACGCACAAAATTAACACACAAAATTACAAAACACTAACCCAAACTAATTACTTGCGGATACTACTAAATAAAAAATATAAAATAAAGTTAGCGCGACTTAAAACGCGTAAAATAAGCGTCCTAGGAACCCGTTTTTTCTCAATCAACACCCGTACTCAATGTGTCAAGTAATCTTGAGTTGAACTGGGCCCAGGAAAATCCTTACACAGTTACAAAGACACATTTTCAGGAATCGGATCATAGGTGACTATTTGATTGGATCATTTTTTACCAGCATTCGTTAACAGACTATCTTAGAAATGATTTGCAAAGTTACGGCAATAAAATTGATTCATACAAGATGGTGCTCCATCCCACTTTAACATATTGGCTCGTGAGTATTTGAACGGAGCTAACTAAAATCCTTGGATAGGTCGTAGAGGACCACAATTCTGGCCACCTGGATCGCCTGAATTGAACAGCCTATATTTTTATTTGTGGGGGCACCTAAAATAATTAGTTTATGGATGTTACACCAATCGAGGCAGTAGAACAACTAAAGAATATAATTGTTAAAGTATGTGAAACCATACGTAACAGGACACATGTTTATCTGAACTTTTCTACTTGAACTTGATTCAGAAATGCACTCTTGGAATTATGGCATATATTTAATTTAAATATACCCTGTCTCCTTCCAATGTATATTTAAAGTCGTTTGACATATTTATGTGGAGAACATTGTATTTTCTCACCGTATAACTTTTTTCTTTATGGCAGTGGCAGACACACTAAAGGGAGATCCTATGGCGCTCGAAGAGTTGTGTGTGTGATTGACACGGTTCTTGAATAGGTAGGTTGTAATTAGGGGGAAACAGATACATATACAATACTATATTTATTATGCCATATTTTAATCTGTTAAATGTACTAGCTATATGGGTTCCAGTATGAGGCAACTTTTAAAATTTAACACATTGACACATCAGTTAGAAGTGTATTGGATAATAAACAATTTACGTGCATGCATATAGGATTATATAGATAAATTGTTTCTATTATTATGATTCATCTCTCAGTAAATATAGTATTCAGGCCCGAAATTATAGTCGATCCTTAAGACTTCCTTATACATAAAGGAAGCCTTTGGCATTTATAATGGACATGTCAAGCTTTTTGCATGATTATCAAATGTCTCTGTTCTAAACTATTGAGCTCAAAGGGGTTCGAAGTGACGACTATAAATTCGGCCCTCAATAAACGTGTTTTACGCGCAATAAAGTTTCACTTATAAATCAATGTAATAGATACTGTAAGTCACCTTTATTATATTATAAGTATTCTGGTTTGTTACCAATATATTTTTGAAAATTTATATATTTATATATTAAGTAGGTATACTTGTTAAATGTATCAGTTCTTAAAAAAAATTTAAATTATTTCTATTTAATTAAAAATAAATGAGTGGATACTAAAACCTAGTAAATTTCGGCCTTGTCGATAAATATTATAATAAAAGCGTGTAATCTGAATATATACATGTTTGAATCTCGGTGGAATCTTAATAAAATATTGATAGCTTTATCAAATAATATAGTAGCTTGGTTTCTATGATTTTCTCTATTAGATATCAAACGATCAAAAATCATTCAGTGCTTCGCTGCATTAACATCGTAATTTCTTCCTGTAGGTATATACTTCTATTTTTTATAATTTTTTATGGCAGTGGCACACACACTAATGGGTGATCCTATGGCACTCGACGAGCGGTGTGTGTGCGAAGATGTTGATTGACACGGTATTTGAATAGTTGTAGGTTGTAATTACGGGGAAACAGATGTCCTAGGAGTGAGTTCTACAGTGCCGCAGACGAAGGAGTCCTTGTAAAGCGACGTTCTATGTGTTTCCAGTTGTACAACGAAGGGGTGCGCACTTGCCGTCTATCGCGACTGTCTGACAAGCATTGCCTTTTTTGGAACAGGTTGCACTCGAGCGACTGTCCAAGAAGATCGGTAAATCCCTTTTTGATAAGACAGTTCTTTAATACGATGGCAAGTATTCATGGTCGTATTAAGAAAACCATGGAAACGATAACATGTTGCGTTTTTTGCCATTTGTTTATAATTTAAGCTAAAATATCTCAAAAATCGCTCATCCAAATATCATCAACATATTATGTATTTGAAATGAAAAAAAAAGGTCTTTTGTTTTAGCACATAATATACAGGGCGTTCATTTTTTTCCTGATGATTTCGAAATAATGTGGAAAAAACTACAATTTTTATGTATTTTTTTTCTATCTTCAAAAATTAAAGGCTCCAGGAGCCACGTATATATAATAAAAGACCCTGTACGTTTGATACTTTAGCCTCCACCATTTTCCATAGTTTTTGGTTTTCTCTTAGGTTCTTATTAGATACATTCATATTTATTTACTGGTGTATTTGCTTTATTTCCGTATCCTCTTCATCTTGACGAGTACTACTATACAAACCCGTTTCATTACTCCATTTTAATCTCATACTCATTCATGGTGTGTTTTATTTATCGTATAAATCAGTTGTACTTAATTCTTGTACTTACTATATACTTATTCTTTTTTCTAGGTATCGCCCTAGACCACGTCGGATAATACCTTGACCAAGAAGGTAGAATCCTACGCGTTTAAAGATCCTTTACAGGCGTAGCCGACTATATCAAAATCGGCCTCTCTTATTGGTCGATCCATCTCGTATTACAATATGTCTTCGTGATTTCTCGCAAGAGCTTTCGTGGTGTAGAGGTTTAGATCGTTGGGTCTCACCTGGAAAACACGGGTTCGAACCCCGTTGCTTTTTTTTATATTTTTTTTAAAGATTAAGTTTCTAAACAGCTTTTTTCATGATTTGGGTATGTCTTAGGTTAGATTGGGTTAGCACCTGGTTAGTTTCCTTTTCTTGAGCCCCCGTAACGAGCGAAGCGAGCGGAGGGCCATGCGGATCGACCAATAGGAGAGGCCTATTTTGATATAGTCGGCTACGCCTGTAAAGGATCTTAAAATGCAAATCCTACACCTGTGCCTTAATTCATTTGCAGTATTCTCGTGTGCCGGCAAAATATAAGCCGTCAGTGACTATCACAAGGTGGCGGAACTTATCTGCAATAAAACCGTTGTCTTTAACTACTGCTACTAGGCGGCGCGGCGACCAGTATTGCGCGGTGCCCGCGCGATTTGAATTTACGGCATATGGAAGTTATGAAAATATTAGTTTAGTGGGTGTACCGGCCGGCGCCGGCGTAGGCTAACATCTTAGCCAAATGTTATTTTTAATAGACACTGCGCGACTAATTGTTAGATCGGCGTACCTCCACCAATTATGTCATTGCAAAAAAAATTGATGCGCTCTACTCGATAATAGTAGTCGCATCTCATGAAATGAAGGTATAGTTTAAATTATTTTATGGCGTCTTGCGCCACCTTGTATCATACATCTTTTTAAGAGTTTTGTTGTGTTTTCCTGGGTTAGTTTTGGCTTAATTTCATTCAGAGTGTACACTGCAGTTCTACTTTTTGGCAGATTCTACTTTGAAATTATTTTACTTAGAACTTTGACAGATCTATCGTAGGTTCGGCATTATTATTTTAGGTGATGAAAACTGAGATCACGATCATGTGCTGTGTGAAATTCAGTTTTAGCCATTTGATTTGATTTGAATTATGTTGCAGGTTAGAACCCCTTGATTACCACATATGTGCACTGTGATATATCAGGAGCGGAAAATGAGAGACAAAGTGTGGCGAATTGATGGATTATAAAATTTACTGACCGTTGCACAAGCAATACAACTGCCAGCGCTGATCACAGTCCGATGCATTTTAAACTATTGTATTTTGAGTTTTGTTAGGCGGCACGCAAAATTAATAATTATCCATCGAGAGTGATTATTTCAATAGTTTGGTGAAAATTGCAGCAAATGTTATTGCTTGGGTCAGCTTACATGAATCAATGAGGTGTTATTTGGATTTCATGGCAGTTGTTAGTTTAGAATTTATATGCCTAACACGCCTCAGAAGTTTGGTGCTATGGCAATTGCCTTAACGGAGGCGCCTACAAATTACCTTTTTCTCCGATTGACAGCAAATATTACTTTTGCAGACACATATCAACCAGCAAAGTATTACTTTTCCTGCCTTGGCAGCAAAGTAAGTACTTTCCTGCGTAGGCAGCAATACGATTAGTCTCCATGGGTATAAAACGTTTGACATAAGTTGGCAAACTATAATTATTGTGGACACATTTCCATAGCAACCAACTGTTCCAACAATTGCGATTTCTATCAAATTTTGTTTTAATTTATCACTACAGGAAAAATAAAAAGATTGTGGGAATTGTAATAATTTACAATTATACAATATACATATATCATTATAAACAATCGGAGAAAAAATCGGCAGTAAAGTACAAGTCGGCCTTGCCGCTGATGCAGTTCGACGGCTGAGGGGCAGAGGAGAAAAACCGTACAAAAACAGGGGGCGGCGAAGGCCGTCAGTAACAGTAGTTTTATTTTTAACTGCTTTGATAGGGGCTGAGTAAAGCCAAATTTTTTTATCGCAAACTTATTACCCGTGCTGTTGACTACTGCCATAGCCTAAACAAAAATATAGCTGCGACACTTAAGCGCGCCACCTTTGACAAGCGAGAACCAACTTTATCACTATGTAGTGGGGAGGAAATAAATAAATCTAACTTGACGTCAACCCCCCGGCAATCATTAGTGAAGTGAGCCGCACTCAAATTTTTTGGGACGATATATACTAAAATTGTTACTCTCCCCTATTATTTTATTTAAACTTTCATTACAAAATATATGATTTATAAAATACTGCTTATTTCGAGTAGAGAATAATCAATTTTTTTATTCAAAAAGCTGCATAAAGAGAGCCGGATATTTATTTAAACATTACACCTGAAAGAAATAGTTAAAAATGTCTTTTGAAGTGAAATTAAGAATGGCGAATGTAGATTACTTGTAGTAAGTACAGCATTCTTGAAAGAAAAGTCAATTACCTAAAGAAAAATATAATTGAGTTAAATATTATTTTGATAAATTACGATCAATAAATCAACTCATTTATGTAGAAAATTATTTATTTTTTAACGTTATAACACACATATAATAAATTGAAATTGAAATAAACTCACATGAATATAACTATAATAGAATATAAGCTCCAAGATAATCATCAAATATCAACAAGATCTATACACAACAAAAGTTTTTTTATATGAGATTTTATTTTGCACAAGTACTTACGGTTTTAGACGAACTTGTGAAGACCTCCAATAATCATTTTGAAAATTTTGATTTATCTAGTTGTTCTCTTCTAAGCTTAAAAAATATCTTATATAAGTACATAATTTTGTTTTATATAGATTCTTAGCAACCTGCACAATTTTATAAACGTATTATGTACGATGTTGCATATTTTTTCGCTTTTTCATTTTATTCGCTAGATAAAAATATTGTCGAGATGGTGAAATGAAAGTAAATTTTTGATCTAGCTATAGTTCACGAACTAGTTTATGCATGAAGTGCACAATTACGCTAAATCGGAGCAACATGTACCGTTTGTTCAATTTATCTTGATAACATTTTGATTCGCTGTAACTTTTTTGTTTTTAAAGATACCAAGTTAAACAAAAAGCAAAATGTAGGGTTGGTAGCCAAGTTTTTTTCTAAGTTACATATAAAACAAAACACTAACGATTTTCTGATATATCAGCCTACTCTATATTTTTTAAATGGAACACCCTGTATATTATCTTTAGGTGTTTACGAAATATTGACAGTTGAAAGTCGCGCATTTTGACGTTTTGATAGGCTTTAAAATCTAAACCGCACGAGAGCAAAGAAAACGGTTTGCATATTCCTGTCTTAGGTTTTCTTTGAGCTATCGAATGACAGTAACTTTGAATTTAACCCGCGATGAAAATTAAGCGGAACTTTTAAACCTCCGGTTAAATTGAAAGCCACTGTCATTCGATAGCTTATGAAAACCTAAGATAGAGATGTGCAAACCGTTTTCTTTGATCTCGTGCGGTTTAGCTTTTAAAGCCTGTGAAAATGTCAAAATGCCCGACTTTCAACTGTCAATATTTCGTAAACAGCTAAAGATAGGTATAGGATATCATACACGACATGTGTTTTGATTTCACTAGAGAGTCCATAAATGTAGTAATATACAGGGTGTTCTATTTAAAAAATATATAGAATAGGCTTTTATGTCAGAAAATTATTGGTGTTTTGTTTTATATGTAATCTAGAAAAAACTAGGCTACCAACCCTACATTTTGCTTTTTTGTTTAGCTTGGTATCTTTAAAACCAAAAAAGGTACAGCGAATCAAAATGATATCAAGGTGCTGATCAAATCAGAAATAATGGATATATCTGGATAACGATCGACTTTTACGAAAAACAACCAGCAAAAACAATGTTTTTGAGACTTACACCTTTATTGTAGCATCCGAACTGTTTATTGTCAGACGAAATGTTTTGCACTTTCTTATCTTCCACATAACCACAACCTGGAAAATACTCCCCACCAAACCGAAAATTTCGTATATCTAGATAATTACTAAATAACTAAGATAAGAAGATGCAAATCGTTTCGCGCTAAGTTAAACAGATCAAATTCTTTAAATGGAAGGAATGCTATTCGACATGCATCATGAAATTTATCTAGAATTTTTAGAAGAATTCGAAAATCGGAAAATATGTCTTTTGAGATCTTTTATATTGAAATATAATTCAATAATATTGTTAAACTAAAATCAACATGGGTAAATGATGAAATGGTTGTAAGACTAATAAAAAAATTAGGAACATGTTATTTCTATAAAATGTGTATACATATGAAGGGTACAGGGAAAAAACGATCTAAGCGCCATTTCCATAGGAAACGTTTTTATTATTGACTTCACAGAAAATTTCATTCTTGATAAAAGTTGGTGTTTGGAAAAAACTAATTTTGACAATGCTAAATTAAGGATAAGTTATACAGGGTACCCAATAAATACAAAAATGATGGTTAAAAAATCAAAAACTTTGCAATTTCGGAAAACCTTCTACAGAAAAAATAAAGCTCGTATTAAGATAAAAATAAAAGTCAAATACCATTTTTTCCAAAAGTGCACCGCACCGTTGCGGAGAAAACCCATGTCAATTATTGAAAAAAACCGCTTTTTCTTAATTTTGTCCTTATTTTTTTCAGCACTTTTGGAAAAAAGGTATTTGACCTTTATTTTTATCTTAATAGGAGCTTTATTTTTTCTGTAGAAGCTTTTCCGATATTTCAAAGTTTTTGTTTTTTTAACCAACATTTTTGTATTTTCTAAGTACCCTGTATAACTTATCCTTAATTTAAGCACCAACTTTTATCAAGAATAAAATTTTCTGTGAAATCAATAATAAAAAAGTATCCTATGTAAATGACGCTTAGATCGTTTTTCCCCTGTACCCTTCATATATATTTTATGAATGTTTCCATATTATTAATTTTCGATTATTTTTGGGCTCTTTAAATTTTGTAACCTATTCCGATACGTTTTAGTCCGTTTTGGTGCTTTTAGTTAGTTTGGGTTAGTTCAATCAGCTTTGGTTTGGTTTTATTTTATTTTAGTCATTTGAACCAGGTTCCGATACTTTATAACCAATTTTAATGTTTTTGGTTAGTTTTGGTTAGCCGCCAAAATTGGGTCGTTCAATCAACTATCGATTACTTTCGGTTCCGATACGTTATTACCAATTTTAGTGTTTAGGATAGTCGCCAAAATTGAATTAATATGGGTTAGTTTTAACTTACTTAATATTATTTTTAAGCTATTCCGATACGTTTTAGCCCGTTTTGGTACTTTTGGTTACTTTTGGTTTGTTTTGGTTAGTATTTCAATCAAATTTTGGTTACTTTCAATTAGTTTCAATTTATTTTAGTTATTGAATTAATTCAAGTTAGTCGTCAAAATTCGGTTAATTTTGGTTAGTTTCAACTTATTTTAACATTTTTAATCTGTTATGATACGTTTTAGCCTTTTTTGGTGCTACTGGTTAGTTTTGGTTAGTCGTTCAATCGACTTTCGGTTAGTTTCAGTTAGTTTTAATTTAGTTTAGTATTTTGAATCGGTTCCGATACGTTATAACCAATTCAAATGTTTTTAATTATTTTAGGTTAGTCGTCAAACTTCGGTTAATTTGGGTTAGTTTCAACTTACTTTAATAATTTTAATCTGTTACGATACGTTTTAGCCCTTTTGGTGCTTTTGGTTAGTCGTTCAATCGACTTTCGGTTAATTTCAGTTAGTTTTAATTTATTTTAATCATTTGAACCGGTTCCGATACGTTATAACCAATTTCAAAGTTTTTGATTACTTTCGGTTAGTCGCCAAAATTCGGCTAATTTGGGTTAGTTTTAACTTACTTTAGTATTTTTAATCTGTTGCGATACGTATTAGACCGTTTTGGTACTTTTACTTACTTTTGGTTAGTTATTCAGTCAACTTTCGGTAACTTTCACTTAGTTCCAATTTATTTTAGTCATTTGAACCGGTTTCGACACGTTATAATTATTTTAAATGTGTCTGATTAATTTTAGTTAGTCCTCAAAATTCGGTTAGTTTCAACTTACTTTCGTTCAATCAACTTTCGGTTAATTTCAGTTAGTTTTAATTTATTTTAGTCATTGGAACCGGTTCCGATACGTTATAACCAATTTTAATTTCTTTGGTTACTTGCCAATATTCGGTTAATTTAGATTAGTTTTAATTTACTTTAACATTTCTAATCTGTACCGATACGTTTTAGTCCGTTTTGGTGCTATTAGTTACTTTTATTTTGTCATTCAATCAACTTTCGGTTACTTTCAATTAGTTCCAATTTATTTTAGTCATTTGAATCGGTTCCTATACGTTATAAGCAAATTTAATGTTTTTGGTTAGTCGCTTAAATTCGTTTCATTTTGGTTAGTTTTAACTTACTTTAATTTTTGTAACCTGTTACGATGGGTAAGTATTATCCTGTTTTGGAGCTTATGGTTACTTTTGGCTAGCTTCGGTTAGTCTTTCAATTAACTTTCGGTTAGTTTCAGTTAGTTCGAATTTATTTTAGTCATTTGAACCGATTCGGATACCTTATGATCAAATTTAAGTTTCAATAAACAAACTAACTAGCTGCACAACTCTGCCGTCCTTTTCCCATTTTAACACATAAACATTAACTTATTTATATAACATAC
>MU183116.1:35414-78993 GCA_016904865.1 Pissodes strobi
AAAATATTATAGAGGGTGTTGCATCGTCTGGCGTGATATAGGAAATTCCATGAAATTTTATATGGACTCAATTTCCGGATTCCCTAATTATTTTGGAGAAAAAGTCTATTTAGGTTAAGTGAAAAGCACTAAAATCTGCAACCATAAGAATAACTTTTAATTAACCCGTTTCCCAGGTATTGCAAATATATTTTTGAGTATTTTTTTCTTTTTTATCGGTATTTACGGGTACCCCTCAAGGTAGAAATTGACTGTCAAGTTAAGTTTCACTCAGAAATTTAGTGCATGATTTTATTTTTATTAAAAACTTCTACCTAAAAAAAATTAGCCATGAATTACACTACTACTAAAAAGTATTGCTGATTAAATGGTATTACCAAAGAAATAGTTATCAAAAGTATCAGACATGTTTCCTACGTTGTATCCGAATAGACCGAACAGTCGATAAGACTATCAAAAAAAGAGACTGTAATAATGAATAACTGCAGATGTAAAGCAAGGGAAGATCAATGAGAAGAAGATGCAAGAAATGCTAGGGACTTGAAAGTTTAATTGTGGGTGGTGAAGGTAAGATCAGCACAAGGAAAATTAAAAATGTCATAGGAAGAGATCATACAACAGCGTTTCGGATCCTGAAACTACATAAATAATTTTCGTGCAAATATGAAATACATCACGAGCGAAGAGATGGGGATGAAACACGACAACAGGAATTATGTTTTGATATGATGAAAACAATTATTTTGGGAAATATTTGCAATTGATTATGAAGGTTTCACAACCCCATAGCTTTCTGATTGCAAGTTTCTTGTAGAGGTACAGATCTAAAAAATTATCCAAATAAATGCAATATTCATGACCAACATATGATTTAGAATGCTCTAACATAATTAGTTCAGCTAAAAATCTATTTCTTCAGTTACCTATTTTTCTTTACATACGATAAAATTTAGAAGATATGTATCACTGCAAGCAAGACATTAAATCTTGATACCTCTTTTTGTTACTTTCAAATGTATATCTTGTTTCAAAGAGATTCTGCCTTTAAAACCAGTCACGTATTCATCAATAGCGAGTTTTTGGTCAGGATCAGAAGCACCTAAAACTTTTTGCGTGGAATATTGATAATCTGTGCAATTTTGAAATGTTTGTAGACATTTTCATAGCCCTTTTTAGGGCATCGTTTATATGAAGGTATTTAAGAATATTCAGGAATCGTTTCAGGGACAGCTTGTAAATTTGAACCGAATGACCAGTGCATTCTGATACATGGTAGCTGATGAAACCCCATAATATTTAGACATTCCAGAAAAGCTCTAAGTTTTTCTATTGTCAGATCATGGATTGTGGTGTTTTGAAGCACGTACTTTTTTGGCTCGTCATTTATTAAGTTTTCTAAAGCGTGGTGAAAATAGAAATCAGAAATCATAATTCTCAAGGTATGAATTGCATTCCAGATCTTTAGTAGTCCAGATTTTTAGGTTTATACCAAATTCCATATGAATCTGAAAATTCTTGAACATCTCTGGATCATTGGAATATGAAATTTTCCAGATAAAGGGAAAATTGCGAGCAGTATTTCCATATCGATTCTCTCCTTTAGTCACGTCCGCGTGTTCACATATGTTCCTCTTGGCATTTTTCAAAGCCTCGTTGATAAGCCGTCGCCTTCATCTCCGAAATCAGAATGGTTGGATCCAAAAAATGATTTCGTTTTGGTGTAGTATCGTCGTTTCTGAATGTTAGAATAGAAGATTCTATCATTCGGAGTCGGAAGAATGATCGCAGTAAGACGCTGATGAAATTTGCTGCATTTGTTACGTAAATTTTTCATTTTAAACATCACTATGTCCACCGTAATCCGAATACATAGCTTATTTGTTGCTAATTTCGATGTTATGAATAAACTCAAACTATTCTTTTAGGCTCATATCAGCTAACAGCTGTGAAAAATCCTTAAAATACCGCTGCTGATTAACTCCGCTTATCCATATTACTTATCTGATCTGCTTACTCTTCTTACCGATAAATAAGTACTTAAAAAAACACCATCGGTAGCGAAATAATCACCTGACCACTAGATCAAATGAAACAAGATTATTCATTTCACCCCTCCGTCCCAATATGTTTTAAAAACTCCAAACTGTTTTTTAGAGTCACGCTGCACCAGTACTACAATAGTCATTCCAACAACAAACTGAAATTTAAGTTATGCCTTTTTAATGTTAAATATTATCTTGTGTGGATATATAATATCTATCATCAAATCATAATCGAGGGTAGTCATTATGTAATATATTTGACTTACCATTTCGCTCAATACATCACTCAAATTATTAATTATATTCTAAATTGTGACGTATTAAGTAGTCAATTATTGCTAAGTTGCTAACGTACTGTGGCACAAATATGTACCACATTATCGTAGTGCGCGTGCATAACTCCACTATGCTAGAGGACAGGCGTATTCTGCTGTGTATACGCTAATTCAATGTAGAGTAAAGTAAAGTAAAGTAAAATTTATTCATGCTTTTACAATAAATTGACAATAAATGCTTACAATCGTCCTGTAGGGGAGAGTTGTCCAAAACGGGATAGCTAAAGTTCTTTGGTTCGAAACTCACTAACTATGCTACTGATATTTACCGTTTTTTTACCTGTAACTTTACCATTGACTCCTTTTTATGTTTAACTATAATTATTCCTCAATACCTTGATGATCACATAGTAAATATAATATTTTTAAACAGATGTAAAGTGTGCTCTCCTGGTCGGGTAAAATGGGATTCGGTTTGAATATGATTAAAAAGATAGTGTGTAAAATAAATCATATTTATTGAATTTAAAAATACATCAAATTATGCGTATTATATTAGTAATAAAAGTATATGAACAATTTAATCACGAAAAAAATCGCACAGGTATGGTTCATCATCGTTCTCCAATCCGGCGCGCGGCGCAGGCTTCATGAACCCAACGTCGACATTCCTGGCACATAACCCAACCGTCTTCAGTATTAGATTAAGAGTATATTTCTGTACAATAAATGCAACTTTCGTCAATCTCCTCCTCTTCTTCTGAACTGCTGTCTCTTTCTTTTCTGTGGTTAGTAACACATTTATTATTTTTATTTTTCCTTTGTTATTCCCTACTCCCTGATTTTCTTTCAAATTTAACTTGAACTTAATAATGGGCTTCTTCTCCATAGATGTTTCGAGTTCTACTTTATAAGGTGTTGAAGTTAGCACTGCCGTTTTTCCCCTTCTTTTATCATTAGCATTAATTTTTCTTTCTGTGTAAGGAAGATGTTACTTGAACGTAATAGTATACGAACAGGAGGGGGCAGCATTTTCATAGAATTTACTGCAGGAAACGGGAGGAGGGGTTCTTTGCGAAGTTTCCTTATCTCAAGAGGCTGGCGTGATTTTTGTTGGTATTAAAGGATCTGGAGACGGTTTTCTTGAAGAATTGCCAATATTTTCTGCATCATGTCTTGCTTCTTCTTCACCTGTAACTTGGTTTTGTAGTATTGGTAATGGTGTACGTGGTGGAGAGAGTGTATAATTTTTTTCGATGGGACCAACTGCAACCAACGTATGTGTGGTTTCTGCTGGCTCAAACATCCATCAAAGCTTTCCGGATTGAGAGGTTCAATGCCTGTTTTTTCTAAACCCATTTACAGCTGTCTGGATGCTAGGAGCTCTCATATATGCGCTTCTAAAAAGCTTGCGGATTTGTGATATTGTGACTGGACGAGGATGTTGCTGCATCAATTTATCAACCTCTGACGTGTGATATATGGTAATGTTTCGAACAATTTGTCATTCATGTAAGCGTCCAGCAAATAACCAGGACACATACCTTAAATGCTCACTATTCTCTGCATTGGATTATTTAATAGAAATTAATAAAACGTAGTATTATGCCTGAAAATAAATTACAACATAATATAACATTAATCTAACTATAAGCAATTGAATTCAAATCTACCGCCAAATCAAAAATACGTGTCGCTAAAAACATCAACTAGGTGACATGAAACTGACGTCTAGTGGTTGTAAGCGATGTGTGGTATACGGTGAAAAGCATAGCATTATAATACCGCTATCTCTAACCCTCTGTATCACCTAGGTATATATTTTTTGTATGAGTAGTATGTTCGTCCAACAGTAGGGCCTTGGAAAACTCAATAAATTAATTAATTAAACCAGAATGATAGAAAGCTTTATTTCTAGGAGGAGCATCATCCAGCAGCGCATGCTTTGCTCTGGATCTTGGAAAATAAATGTAAGCGGCATAATTACACCATGCAAATTTCCACAGTGACCAGAACGCCGCCGGCGCCGCCGCGTTAAGCTGAAGATATATACTCAGAAGCGTCTAGGTACAGACCCCGGCCGTTTTATTTAAAGCTTCAAATCCCGTGTTATGCAACCAGCATCATCTTTTTGATTAACTGTATATTTCACCACGTTCTAGCAAGGTTTCTGCAAGGCCTCGGTAGTGAAAAGGGTAGCGTGCTTGCGTCTCATCCCGGCGCTGCGGGTTCGATTCCCGTTGGTCGCGAAGATTTTTTTTACTGTTTTTTATTAATTTGCATTTTTATCTTAATTTAGGGTTAGCCTTGGGTTAGTTTTGGTTAGTTCTTGTTGATTGAGCCCCCGTAGCGAGCGAAGCGAGCGGAGGGTCATGCAAAGTCATAATAATATTTTGGGTTAGTTTGGGTTAGCATTGGGTTAGTTTTGGTTAGTTCTTGTTGATTCAGCCCCCGTAGCGAGCGAAGCGAGCGAAGGGCCATGCAAAACCATAATAATACTCCGGGATAGGGTTTGAAGCTTTAAATAAAACGGCCGGGGTCTGTACCTAGACTCTTTAAAAACTAAAACTGAGCCTTTATTCACAATACCGAAACAGAGTTTTTGCACTCGACGCACGTTTCTCTAACCATGTTAGCATCATCAGGAGATGATTAAAACTGTTTTATTCATCTCCTGATGATGCTAACATGGTTAGCGAAACGCGCGTCGAGTGCAAAAATTCTGTTTCGGTATTGTGGAAAAAGCTCAGTTTTAGTGCATGTTGCCGTCGGTTCCAAACCCCAACATACCTAGACTCTTGTTATATACTCAACCTGCCTTTTCCCTCGCAGTCATAAACATTTTGATCTTTTATTGGTCACTGTCATTATACCCGTCATTGCGTTCAGCTAACTGAAAAGTCAAACTTCGAAGGTCACTCAAAGTGAAACCAAAAAGTCGTGATTCCATAGACAAAATGTGTTGCACCAACTCTTCTTCTTGCTCTTCAGAGAAAACTGGTCTGTGACGCCGTAGTCCTTTTTTGCTGAATTCTCTCGTTCAGGACTACCTTTCTTATTTCGTTTTACTCTCGCGTCAACTGTTGTTCCAGGTACCCCAAATTGTTTCGAAGCTTTAAGATAACCTATTCTTCCTTCGAGAACCTCTTCTATGGCGTGTTGCGTACTTTCCTCATTCCAAGACTGCCGATTAGTTTTTCGTTTATATTTGCCCATAGTAAGCCTAAAACAAAACAAAAAACTTTTTAAATAAAAAGTCATCCAACTGCTAAAAGCAGAATGTACTAGCTCTCCCTTTTTTGCAGCCGGGTATTTTTTTTTATTTAAAGTAATTTTGTTATTTTATTTTCTTTTACTGTATTTAAGTCATAAACGGGAAATAAGTGTTGGTTGTAAGACACAGGGGGAGGGGGGAAGGAGGGAGAAGAGTGGTATGGGGTAAGAGGCATCTGGAAATACAAGCCAATAAAAGAAATATAATTAAGATTGGTTAATATTTGGTATGACAATCAAAACCTAATAGTCTAAGGAAAAACATTACCACCAACTTCGGCCATATTAAATTTACTCAAATAAGATATAGCTTGCAGCGCTCTGTGAATAACTCTAATCCAATGATACCACATTTGTCAAAATCGGTCAGCCGTTTGGCCTGTAGCGTGGAACATACATAGATAGATAGTGTTGGACAAAACGGGATAGTATCCCGTTTTACCTGATCACTAGGTATCCATTTTACCTGATTGCACATGTCCAAAGGTTTTTCTAAATTTTCACTTCACTAATATCTCAAAATACAGTCAAATATATACAGAATCATAAAAACAACTCACCGTTATTTAATTTTCTTCTTTAGTCCAAGAAATTATTAACGATACACATCATTTGTCACTCACCACAGTAACATAATTAATGAGCATCTTCACTTGCTACATTTAGACAAAAGCTATTTCTAGCGATTAACACTATCATTCGTCATATGGCGCTGCTTGTTTTGAAATAAATGCCGATATCCTGTTTTACCCTGCTATCCTGTTTTGAGCAACTCTCCCCTACTGATGTTAACCAGGCGAATTTGGTTCACATTTCCTTTAAAAATTACCAGTATTTGGATATTTTAAAAATGTTGTTGAAGTTTTCCGTTCTGTCATATGGTCTTAAGCATACACTGTAATTTATTTTTCGTTACCAAACAAAAGTGCTTGGAAGATAAAAAAATATTAATGAGAATTTAATAAGTTCATTAGGAATTTAGTCTAAATAATAGAATATCAGATTAGATCAGATAGAGATTCATTCAATGGACGAATTATTTTTAAATTATTATGAGAATAGATTAACATTTGCCATATAATCCCGCAAAGCTTTTCGGATTTACCGGTTTACCGTTACAGATAGTCATAATTTGAAACTCAAATTTTGCTCACATTTATAGATATATTTACAATATATCTGTATGCTACAACACTGCATCGTCAAGGAAATATTACCTAAAGAAAACGTATACACTGCGAAACTGTTTCATCTACGTGCAAAGAATCGTTAGGTCCAACCTAAGTCTGCGTCGATTTATCAAAATTGTCATTCCTCAGCCTCCCCCCTGATCCTTCGCACCTCCGTCGTTCTCCCCTAATTTCGTCGCTTTTTATAAAAGGTCTTTCTAGTACCTGTCATAAAAAACGTTCATATTTCATACCCTTTGCCGGGGAGAGCCTTTATTAATACGGCGATATTATTTATGCTTAATTTAAGAATTTCCGTTTCAGAGTTAATGGATTTACAATTATGTGGATTTTCTCCATGGACGCTACTGACTCGAGTATCCCAAACTAAAATGTTCTTAAATACTGTTAGCTATGATTAAATCAAACTTTAATATCTACAAAACCGTTATTGAATAAAAGATGGATAGCGCATGCTGTTTTAAGATAAGATACTAATTTATATTCTAATACTTACATGTGAGAGCGTTCAATATTCTCAAACGTTCATATTTCGAAAATTATTGAAGTTCGACATAATTTTGGTTGAAACTCTTTAAGTAATTAAAAACAATTGATTGTATATACGCCACTTGCCAATATTCTTAAGCAGTGCCCTCTTATTACAGGGTGTCTTAAATGGCGTGTGCCAATCATTGCTATCTCTGAAACGGTAAGTCCTACGAGGTCGATTAAATTACAGAAAAGTTGCTTTTTTGATACTAATTCAGCATCCGTTTACAGTGTTGTCAAATTTATGGCAATGACGTATCACTTTTTATTTAATTCCTACCAAAATTCTCTTTTCTGTCTGTCTCTAACACATTATGTTCTTATAGAAAGTGCCAATAATATGAATTTTTCGAATAAATGAGATACTTCATTAGTTTTGGAACATCAGAAGCTCTTTATATCTGAATTAAAAAATTCAGGTCCGTATTTAAGAAAATTAAGTTGATGGTGGTGGCCCGAACACGAAACGTCGGAGGTGAAATTTGAACGAATCATGTTGTTGAGCGGAAAAATTATATCACTTTCGAATTTACGCTATGTGTCGAAACCTAACAGTTTTTGTAATAATGGACGAAATATTTTTACACATTTCTCAGAAATCACTCTGTATCTAAGAAACTAACAGGAATTTGATAACAATGTACACCGATCCTGAATGGGCATCAAAAAATGCAACCTCTCTCTAATTTGACCGACTTCGTAGCACTTACCGTTTCAGAGATAGCAATAGTGGCACACCCTATTTAAGGCAGCCTGTATATTAAAAATTTAAAAATATTTTGACGTTAAAAATTGTTTTCAGTGGTTTAGGCCTTCAGGAACATACTGTATTTGTATATTAACAACCAAGAAAACTAAAATGAAATTTCCTCGTATTTTATTTTATAACATATTTACTCTTGTAATGCTTTACTATGACTTCTATTTAAGGACAAAATTGCCGGAATTATAATTTCACTTATATTTACTAGGTTTTATACTTTTAGCAGCCAAATTCAGGTATATGCCGTTTGCGAATTGTTTAGTTTTTAAATTTAGGTTAAGCATAATCTGATTGTTGTTTGTGCTTGTCCAATGGAAATATTTTCGTATCGCTATTAAACTTCAACTACTCTACTTAAATAATACAGCAAATATCTACTATGCAACTCTTATACCACGGTGAATAGTTTGAAATTTAAAATAATTCACGGAGACGATGTCGCTTTTGCTCTATACTATAGATTGATAGAATGGGTAAGTAAGTAGTCGGTGTTGTGCAACAAAAAAAAGGCATCATCTATATTAAATCTAAAACTCCTATATTCTACTAATGATCAGTTATCCAGTTATCCAGCATTAACTTATTAAAACCTTCCAAAATTGCCAGGCGTCGCCGCGTCTGTCAACTAGCAAAGCAGCGTCCACACCCAATTCCAATAATCCAAAATAAACACAAACAAGATAAGCTTCTTTCCCAAAAAGCAATCGTTGTAAAAAGCGCTCAATTTTTTACGCAAACGAAGCCAGGAACGAAGCGACGACGAAATATAGGACGAAATCTTGAAATTGCCGCTCTCGGGCATTCGAAAAAGCTTTTGTGCCTTTGATGATTCTCCTGCATCTCATTTTCGCGTATGTGAGAATCGAATTTGATGGCAAAGAGTGGTGAATACCAATCGATGGCTTTCCTTAAGCAAGGGGTGTCATTCTCGGATTCCCCCTCGACCTTTTTCTCTTTGTCTTTATTTTTTCCTATTTATCTTATTTTTATCTCTATTTGCCATGATAATTAGCCTTTGCGAAAGTGCAATACTGGATATAATTGGCATGTCCGGTAAAAAAGAAGCTTCATATGCAAAAAGTTTTTCACAAAACTTAATAAAAGATAGCACCAATATAAATAAAAGGCTTGCAAAGATTGTTGCTGGACTAATATTTTTTTAAGTATTATCGCGAAAGCTTTTAATATTTTGCAGCTGTTTGGATACAAAAACATTTGAAAATCACGCTTTTATCTATTCCTCACTTTCTTTATATGTATGTACTGACGAACCTCGTATAAAATTGAAGGTTAAATATTGATTTAAAAAGAGTGGGTGTCGAAATACTCTTTTTACGAAGCGCATTTATCATTTCTTAATGGTTTTAATATGAACGAATAATAGCAAAACTCTTTTATCATATCTGCCAGTGTGATAATGATGAAAGTATAAAAATTTTTAGGATTCCCTTTCGATGCAAAATAAGGTGACAACAGTTAATTTCTGCGAAACTGCAAGCATATTTGTAATTAAATCACTATTTGATGTGGCTTCTCAGAGTACTCAGTTCTTTGTCTATCACTCTTTGTTTTTCTCTCACAGCTCGTAGTATGGTCTCTCAATTGTGGGGTCACTCCTCCCATAGTGAGCATGGATCGCAGAGGAAAGTGTTGAACTTCATTTACGGGTTAGAGTATCTAGGAGGACGTTAAACCTGTTTTTAGAAGCAGTTAATAATTGTTGGCATTGCCATATTTATATATTTGGTGTTAAAGTGAAGTTATCCATAAAAGCCCAGCCATAAAATGACGCGAAAACGCAAAACCTACTATTTAGTTAATTCAAGGCCGGAAATTTGTATTATGTACCGCAAATTAATATGATTTTAATATATATCAGAGTGTGATATTTCCTAGGAGCAGAGAAATGTTTTTGTGAGTGCCAGTGATGGAAAATGAAAAACCATACCGCCAGGGGTGATCCAAATTAATGGAAAATGTGAATATGTATCAAAATTGAAAGAGGTCTAGGTACCTACTAGCCAAGATGAAGTGCACTGATAAAATTTAGTAGGGAGATTAGGTATGCTATGGGGAATCCTTCAGTGGTAATATAGTTGATTGCCATCCCATCAGAAAAGTCAAAAAAAATTAAAGAATGTCTATATCACGCATAATTTCCAGGACGCATTTTATTTCAGAGTAGTATGGACACTAGACAAGTTTATGTGCGTTGATGAAATTTAGCAGGGTGAGAAGGAAGAGAAGAATCATTCAGTAGTAATATAGTTGATTGCCACCCCATCAGAAAAGACAGAAAAATTAAAAAATGTCTGTATCTCGCATAATTCCCAAGACGTATTTTATTTTAGATGTTGTGCGTTAATGACATTTTGCAGGCTGATTAGGAACGTATAAGAAAGAATCAAAATCTTGAAAAACAAAATATTTTGGACGTTATACAGTGTGTCCCTAATTGATTGAATCTCTATAATCCCCCTCTGGGTATGAACCGAGTCCAAACGTATTTCTTTATCTACTAATTCCTTTGAACTTGAACTTGATATTTTTATTTCAACATTACAACTTGTAAATCACATTTCCTAGCGTAAGTATGCCTAGTTCTACTAACTGTGGTTACGCCTGTCGTAGTTCCTTCTACAACGTGGCCCACAGATGGGGCACCCTTAGGGGGTTGCTCTTATACCTATCTTACATACTAGGGGTTGTGGTACTGAAGGCAGCTTAAACTTTCCCTGGGAATATCCTTCAAAGTCGCTATACGGGTTAGTTGGCCGAAGCTTTATGGATATAGCAGTACTTTTTGCGAGTATATACAATATTTACAGGAGATTATGCAAGGAAAAACATAAGAAAAACTTTGCTTCAATACTCTCGAGGAGTAGGAGTACAGAATGCTAAAATGACGCCACAATATGTACAACATAGACTAAGAATAAAGTGCTATATACAATATATACAAAGTTTAGGAGACTTAATGATAAATCTGCTCCGGTATACTGTAACAGCATTAAGCGCAACGGTCGAGTCCCGCGGGTCAAGCTGCGGAGACACGGATGCTTCGATGGCTAACAGTCATGTAAGTTAAATTGCTTAGTGTGAGTTTCCATTGTGCTAGTGCGCTGAGCACTCTTGCACTGTCTTGGTCCATGTTGTTTTTCGTTATTGGTTTTCGTGTCGACTTGGTTCCTAGGATGTCATTGGATATGTCCTCGTTGTTGTTGGATTCTTGATGCCGGTTAGTGAAGGAGCGAGTGTTGTTTGATTTTGCGATTTTAAGCAGACAAGAGAATAACTGTAGACACCTAGGCGAGGCTGATCGCTTTGGATTATGCAGATTTCTCCGCAAGTCCAAAACGATCACCCCAGGAAAGAACTGCACGTGATACGCAGGGTGTTACCCCCTGACTCTACTTCTACGCATGGAGCCCATACGGCGAGCTACCCCGTGCAGTCCCTTAATGCCTGTACACCCCCGTTTTTAGGCGGGAACCCGGCCTAGGGCATCAGCGATGCTCTCGTCTCCAGCTGTTTTTGAATCATTCTAGTTTTGTTAGTGATATATGTGATTTATAATTTTTGAAAAAATTTTGAAAAATTTTGATTTAAAATTTTGAAAAAAATTTTGAGTTTGAGATTTTTGATTTTTCGAAAAGGAACGAACCTTTAGAAATTTTGAAAATTTTTGAGTTTTTTGAAAATTTTGAAAGTTTTTGGAAATTTTAAATTTTGAAGATAGAATGATATTGATATTATTTTTTTGGGTTTTTTCATTTTTTCTTTGTGTAATGTGAATGTGATTTAGTGCTCTGGTGGAAGTAGTAAGCTTTTATGTACTGTTCTGTTTGGATGTGCTACTCTGCTGAATAGTGTTCGTATGATTGGGCTTGTGTGGTTGCGAACTTGTTCTAAGAATATTGTGTGTTTGCCTGCCAGATATGTGTTTATTGTGTCTACTTTGAGGTCGTTGTGAATGTCTGCATTGCGAACGTACCAAGGTGCGTTCACAATTTGTCTGAGTGTTTTGTTTTGGAATGTTTGAAGTTTTTTCTTGTTTGTTTTGCATGCATGTGTATATAATATGGCTCCATATAGAATTTTGGGCTTTATTATCTGATTATAGAGCATTAGTTTGTTCTTTAGTGACATTTTACTATTTCTGTTAATTAATGGATAGAAAGCTTGTTTGGCTGCAATGCCTTCGTTAACTTTTGCTTGAATGTGCTTTTGAAAAGTGAGTTTGCTATCTAGGGTTACCCCTAGATATTTAAGAGAGTTTGACCATCTTATTACTGAGTTTTCGAGATTTAAATTTGGAATAGGTTTATTACATTTAGTTGTTATGAGCAAGGCCTGTGTTTTTCCTTCGTTAATTTTAATATTCCAAGTTTCTGCCCATTCGTATATGGAGTCTAAGTGTTGTTGTATGTGATTTTTGAGTCTTGTGTGATTGTTGTTTATTGAGAATATGCATGTGTCGTCTGCGTATATGGAGAGTTTAGTGTTTGGGTGTCTAGGTATGTCTGTTGTGTATAATGAGTATAGCGTGGGCGACAGAGGAGAGCCTTGGGGGACTCCTGCCTCTATGCGCCTTGTGGTGGATAGTGCTGTGTTTATTTGTGTAGTGAAGGATCTGTGTTTGAGGAATGAGGCTATGAGTTGAGTTAGTGGAGGTGGAAGATTGTGTAGTCTGTCTAGTTTGTGTATGAGTCCCTCATGCCATACTTTGTCAAAGGCTTTTTCGACGTCAAGGACTACAACTCCGGTCGATGCCCGTCTTTGCAGTCCTCTAGTCGCCTCCTCAACAAGCCTGGCAAGTTGGAGCTCGGTGTTGTGTTGTTTTCTGAACCCAAACTGTTCGTCTGGGATCAGATTGATTTGTGATATGTGTGAGTTTAATCTCTCCAACATAAGCTTCTCCGTCAGCTTGCTCAGCGATGAGAGCAAGCTGATAGGTCGCCAGTTTTGAGGAAAGATCAAGTTTTTGTGAGGTTTAGGGATTAGTATTATTTTTGCTTTTTTCCAAGATTTTGGAAAGTGTTTTAGTGATAGTATTGTGTTTATTATGTAAGTGAATTTGAGTATGGCTGTTTGTGGTAAGTTTTTTAGTGCTCTGTTTGGTATGTTGTCGTAGCCGGGTGCTTTTTCGGGTTTAATTGCGCAATAATTTGCGCAATTTCTGCGGTGTTTATTGGTCGTGTTTCGTCGTCTTGGTGTTCGTTTTCGTAAGTTAATATTTCTCTGTAGTTTCTCTCTATGGTTGCCTCGTGATCTATATCCTGGGCCCCATCGCCTAAGGTGAATTGCGATTCCAGCGAGTCTGCGAAAGCCTCAGCCTTCTCTTCGCTGGAATACACCATTCCTCTCAGTCCATGGATGTTAGGATATGTCACTTTGTTGCGACCTTGCATCGTTTTGGCGATTTTCCATAGAGAGTTGTTTTGTGGGTTGACTGTTGTGATGTATTCTGTCCATGAGTTGTTTTTGTGAGTTTATATGTCTGTTTTGATTGTATTCGTGAGTCTGTTTGCTAGTGTGTTTAAGTCTTGATTGTTTGTTAGTTTGGCTCGTCGTTTTAGCCTGTTTCGGAGCCTTATGTTGTCTTTTATGTTTTGTGCAGCGAGTATGGGTTGTTTTGATTTGTGTGTACTGTTTTTGTGGCTGCGTTTATGGCTGCTTGTATCTCCTCAGTGAACCAACCTAGCAACTTCGTTGTCTAGTTCCGCTTTGGAGGCGATGTATGGTAAGTTGTGCATGTTTTGTGTTAAGTGTTCTTTGAATATGTTCCAGTGTATGAATTGTTGTATGTTTGCTTGTTTGTGTTCGTGTATGTTGTTTATGGTGATGGCAATCGGAGAATGATCTGATGACGATAAATCCTCCAGATTGTCAATCACAACATTGTGTGCGATGTTTTGCGTGAGTACTATGTCTAGTATATCTGAGCGTTCGTGATGGAAGTGTGTGGGTTCAAGTGGTGCTTGTACTGTGAAGTGCAGTTCTTGCGAAGCTCTTAGTAATGCAGTGCCACCTGCATTGGTGGCCCTGCATCCCCAAGATCTATGTTTGCAGTTAAAGTCTCCTACTGCAAGAACTGGCAGTGTGTAGTTGAAGAGTTTTGTGGTTTCGTCTAGTGGTAAGTTGTGTTGTGGTGGTTTGTATACTGAATGAATGACAATGTCTCCGTCAGTTAGACTGACTTTGATGCTTGTCACCTCCAGTATGTCTGACTGTGGTGGTTGTATTGCGTCATGTGTAATGTTGGTTTTTACAAAAATGGCAGTGCCGCCCCCCATACGCTGTGCCCTGTCATTTCTATAGATTGTGTAGTTTTTGATGTGTAATCTTGTTTGTGGGCGTAGGAATGTTTCCTGTACGAGTGCAATGTCTATGTTATTTTCAGTCAGGTAGTCAGCAAACTCGTGTCTTTTGGGGTAAAGAGAGTTCGCGTTCCAACTGACTAAAAATAGGTGCTTTGGTTTATTATTAGCCATTGAGATTAGCAAAAAGTCTCAATGTTGGATTTTTATTTATAATTTCTGAAATTTTATTCAGTTTTGTTACTATGTCTTGTTCAGACATAGTAAGAAGAGCAATTAATCCGTTTGCTTGCGGCATTGCACTCGTTTGGGAGTTTGTGTTTATGTTTTTGTTTGTGGGTGTTGTTTGTGTAGGTTGTGGAGCTTGTTGTTGTGGTTGTTGTTGTTGTTGTTGTTGTTGTGGTTTTGTGACTTGTGCGAATGTTATGTTTGTGTTCACTGGCCGTGTTTGTGGTAGAGGTTTCTTGAAGTTAGGGTTTTTGGAGCATTGTGAGTAGTTAGCTGGGTGTTCCCCCCCGCAGTTGCAACACTTTGCTGGGGTGTCAGTGGTTTTGGTGCACTCTTTGTAAAAGTGCGGACCTGCGCACCTATGGCACACAGGTTTGGCGTAGCAGTTTGAGATGGTGTGCCCAAACTGCTGGCATTTGTGACATTGGGTTTGAATTTTGTTAATGCTTCCTCTCTGAAGCTCTACACTGACTGGCATGTAATTAATCCTGTCTTCTTCCAGAATTTTGATGTCGGACTGAGGAAGAAGTACTTTGACTGAATTGGTAAGAAACTGACGTCTCCTACCGACCTTCAGCCAGTAGATCTCCTTGGGGGAATAGCCCCTGTCCTCTAGGTCGTGTTTGATGTCCTCAATGTTCATTTTGTTATCTAGGCTCTTGATGATGACATTTAGGAGCCTATCTTCCGGGAGGAAGTAGGAATGATATGGGAACTTTTTACCTTGCAAATATCTTGTGATGCCTCTATGGTCTCCAGGAGTATTTGGGGTTAATTGAATGCCTAGTTTTGATTTTTTAACATTTCCGAAACCAAGTTTCAGAATTGTTAAATCTTGGAATATTACTTTCCAGTGCTCGGGGCATCTGATGATGATGGGCACCACATCTGATTTTTTGGGGGCTGATTGGGCACTTGGGGTTGGTTGGAGGGTTTTGATTTGTGGCTGAGATTGGGCCGAAGTACTGGCCTCTGCGTGCTTCTTCATCGAAGCAGCTAATATCGGTTTGACAGTGGCTGGAAAATTATTGGGAGGGATTGTGTCCCTCTTTGATTTTTTCAGAGGTGGGAATTCCTCTGATTTGGGTATTCTGGAAGGTTTTTCAGAGTCTGAAGAGACTTCCATCTCTTCGTCCTCCTTGGTTTCAACTGCGGGGGGTTGCACTATGTTTTGTGTACTGTTTTGCTGTGTGGGTGTGTCTGTGTCGGTGATTTGCGGCACATTAAAATGGTTCGTCATGTTCTTCATATCTGATGAAAGTTCATTAATTTTAGCTAAAAGTTGTGCAATTTGCGCACTCTGTTCATAAATAAGTTTGTGACTTTTGTCCGAGTCTTGTCTTAATTTATTGATGGTTTTTCTAAGCTCGAGGTTTTCTGCCTCGAGCTTTTTGATAAGGGACGACTCCATTTTAATGTGTGTCTTGTGTTGAGATATAGTGTTTGATGTGAGTTTTAGCTTACTTGTATGCACTTTGGAAACTAGAGATTTGTCGCGCTCTTTTCTCACCGCTCCGGTCATCGCCTCTTCCGGCGGAATTTTCGTAGTGCAGGCTTCCCTGCTGCCTGAGTTTTCTGTTTCCTTCGTTGTTGTGGTGTGTTGTTCTGCTGCTGTGTTCACAAAGTGACGAGATACATGCACTCTAGGTACGATCGTGCCGTCATTCTGTGTTGCGCTTCTTGCGCTAACGTCAAACGAATTTATTTACGCCAGCGTGAGCCAACGTCAAACGATTTTTGGTAGCATACACTACACTGAAAAGTATAGTGCTGCCTTTTGTGCCGTTAGCGTATTTCACCTCACTTCACTTTTTGACTTGTTTTCGCAGAGCGGATGGGTAAACGTGTTGCCAGCGCGGCCGAAGCAACAGAACTATGTAAGTTAAATCGGTTGCTGCTGCGTATTTATAAGACGAGCAGGTCCCTTAACAAGCCCCGCCCCCGTGTCCGAACACGGTGAGCCGGCCCACCAGGCAGCAGGGTATACATAGTATACACTAGTCAGTGAAGGCTAGTGTTTCTGCTGTCCTAATACTTTTGATTTTTTGTTTTTTTTTTTTTTCGATATGTTTGATTTGAAGACTGAAATATAGAAAAATATGATGGATAAATGAAGGCATTTTGTTACGGATCACAGATTTATATTTGCTAAACTACGGTGGTCGCAGCTGCTTCTAATAAGTAGATATATCGCGATATATTGTGCCGTGAGCGGTGCGGTGTTCAGGATTGTATCTTGTGTCTGCAATATTAGCAGTTAGGGGTGAGCCTTTGATCTGGTGCTCGTAAAATCTGCATGCGCGGTTGTCGATGTACTCCTCGACATTTTCAACTCTAGCCCACGCATGCAGGTCTTCGATTCTAATGCGATCTCGCAGCGTTAGCGAGAACGCCGCCCTCAAATAATGATTTTGTAGCACTTGCAGTTTGCGCTTGTGTGTTCTCGCCACCGAACACCACACCGGTGCACCGTACATTAAAGCAGGTCTTATGACGGATTTGTACAGTATCAGCTTGTTGGCAGGACTCAGGAATGACCGGCCTGCTACCAACAAGCTCAGGCCCTTCTTGATAGTCGCGTTTTTATTTGCTATTGATGCGATGTGCTTACTAAAGTTTAGTTTTGTATCTAGTGTCAGCCCGAGATATTTAACTTGCGTTTTCGGCAATATAGGCGTATTCCCCACTATTAGTGGAGTAGTTTCTATATCTTTCCTCTTGCGAGTAATAATTATAAGCTCGGTTTTGTTTGCATTAAGCGAAATATTCCACTGATTATAGTACGGTAATAATAGGCCTATGTGTTCGCCTATATTCGACTTTGCCACCTCAGCCTTGGGATCTAGGGAATAGATTGCCGTATCATCGGCAAAGAGGGCTTTGCTGGTTCTAGGATGAGACGGAATATCTGCTATATAAAGATTGAATAGCAGCGGCGACAATACCGTGCCTTGCGGCACACCTGCCAGCAGTCTCCTGCTCGCAGCAGCGCGCTTCTCTACTCTAGCACTGAAAGTGCGTCCGGCAAGGTATGATGCGATCAAGGATACTATGTGAAGTGGAAAGTTGTACTTCGCTAGAAGTTTATAGAGTAGCCCCGTGTGCCATACCCTGTCGAACGCCTTCTCAATATCCAGTAGTAGCAGAGCAGTAGACTGTCGACTATTAAAGCCTTGGTAAACGTCAGAAGCGATCTTCGCGGCCAGCATGACAGTGCCGTGTCGGCCGCGAAAACCGAATTGCTCCGGTGGCAGTATGTTTAACCGCTCGACCTCCCTGCTGATCCTCGGCAAGATTAGCCTCACAGCCACCTTCCCGAGGGTATTCAGCAGCGAGATCGGTCGGTAAGATGAGGGCAAAGTTAGGTATTTTCCCGGCTTTGGGAAATGTATGACGCACGCTGCTTTCCAGGGGGTTGGGAAATGTTGCAGCTTGATTACCGCATTAATTATATGCATAAAATGGATCAATGATTTTCTAGGTAAATTTTTTAAGATTAAGTTCGGAATTTCATCCGGGCCGGGAGCCTTGTTTTTCGGAAGATGACAAAGTGCTTTGCGGATTTCCGCCGGCGTGACTCTCAACTTATCAAACACTGCCGGAGGGATAGGATACTTGCGTGACTCGAGCGCTCGTACAGTAGTACTGCAGATTATTTGGTCAGGTAGGGTGTCTGGCGCCTCGCTGTAGACGCCCTCCAGATAATCGGCGAAGGCCTCCGCTTTTCCCAGATCATCCACCGCGTCAATGCCACGGTGTCTAATCACAGGAATCCGTGTACTACCTCCGCGTACTCGTCTGGCAAGCTTCCAGAGAGAGCCGTCATCCCTACTAACCTTATTTATGTATTGTAGCCAAGTTTGGCTGCGATACTCGCGGATCTTAATCCTGATCTCCTCCGTCAGTGCGCTGATTTGAGCGGATCCCACTTGTGTTCGGTTTCTTTGCCATCTTCGTCGAAAGCGGTTTCTGTAAGTTATCAGTTCTAGGATTGGTTCAGGGAGGGACTCTGTCCTAGGGTGGATGGTAATCCTAGGAAACATGGCATCACGGATGCGCTGGATATTAGTCGTAAGTGCTTGGACTTCATTCTCAAGCTCCTGGATTGTTTCTATCTGCCCGGGTACGACGGTTACCTCGTTTAACCTCGCTCGGAACACCCTCCAATCAACATTCCTGTACGAAATGACGGTGTCACTCGCCATAGGGACCCTATGGTACAGGCCAATCTTGATCGGAAGGTGATCCGAGTTTAAGGCATCTAGTTCTTGTAACTGGGTAGTTCTTATCGCTCCCCGGGTGATAGCAACATCCAGGAACGAGTTACTACGGAGATAAGTAGGATTCGGAGTTCTGTGATAGGACATTTCCAGATTATTTTCGACTATTCCCTTAAGTAGTCTACCCCTGCTGTTGCTAGTGCCGCCCCATACGGCATGGGTGGCGTTGAGATCGCCGATTAGCAGGGATACTCTATTTTGCGGTAAAAGAGCAAGGAAGTCGTTTGCCGTGAGGCGGAGACCTGGGGGCGCGTAGCAGCCACACACACGCAGGCCGCTCTCCAGTTCGATACTAACATGTTCTATTGACAAGAGTCTAGGTACAGACCCCGGCCGTTTTATTTAAAGTTTCAAACCCTATCTCGGGGTATTATGTATGGTAGTTTTGCATGACCCTTCTCTCGTTACGGGGGCTCAATCAACAAGAACTAATCAAAACTAACCCAAGGCTAACCCTAAATTAAGATAAAAAGGTAAATTAATAAAAAAAAATCTGTCGCGACCGACGGGAATCGAACCCGCAGCGTCGGAGCGAGACGCAAGCACGCTACCCTCTACACCACCGAGGCCTTGCAGAAACTCTGCTAGACCGTAGTGAAATATGCATTTAATCAAAAAGGTGATGCTGGTTGCATAACACGGGGTTTGAAGCTTTAAATAAAACGACCGGGGTCTGTACCTAGACGCTTCTGTTCTATTGCGGTTCGGATGTTATATACCCGCTTGAAGCGAATCGACCTGTGTATGAGGCAGGCCACGCCTCCCCCGAGTCGATCGGGCCTATCAAATCGCTCGATATTAAGTTCCTAAGCTTAAGCGTAAAGTTAGGATCTAAATTCGTTTCGTTGAGAAAAACAATCTGAAAATTGGTAGTATGCATAAAATTACGAAATTCGCCCATTTTGGACCTAATGCTGTTACAGCTCCAACTTGCGACTATAAACATTATATGTCGAACTTGGAATACTCGTGCGAGAAGAATCGTAGTGGGGCCTGAATTATCTCAGCCTTGTCCCCACGACATGCTTCTAGCATACAAGAATAATGGTCAAGGGCCATAAATAATTGATCGAGATTAACCAAATTGTTAATCTTGTTTACAACGTTATTTAAGTTCGACATTATACTTGATATATTTACGTTATTATTCATGTTCAAGCTACGGGCAGTACCACTAACCTGTACATTTTGTTGCTGTTGTTGACGGTTCTCGGTTGTTTATTGCGTCCTTTTGGCTCGTAACAGCGGGAATTGCTTTTGGAAATCCTCTTCTCGTTGGCAATTGCTTTTGCCTTGGCCCCGTGGGCCGTCTGCTACTGGTCTTCCTGTAGGGTCCCTCCAGGCAGGATTTGGCGGGGGTGGTGCGGGCTTGTACCTTTGCTGTTGGATAGGCTGTTTAGACTTGGCTGTCGCAGTTTCAATGATATTGAGTTTATATGCGTAAACCGGGCATTCCTCGTCGATTGATCGGTGAGGGCCGCGGCAGTTTACGCACTTTATGAATTCTTGAGTGCACTGTGTTATATCGTGCTGTCCGGCACATTTACTGCATGCAGTTCGTCTGTTGCAGTAGGGCTTAGCGTGTCCGAACTGCTGACAGTTCTTACACTGAAGAACTGGCTTTCCAGATCGCCTAGCCTCCCATGTTACCCGAACACACATCAGCGTTCTTACTTCGGCGTTGAGTCGGCGAATCGTGTAGTCCGTTCCCATGATTACTAGACACATGGGAGTCCTAGTTTTGCGCATAACGTATATATTTTTTGGTGTGATTTGGTACTCATCCCGTAATGCTTCAGCTATCTCCTGTGGCTTGATATCGCCATCCAAGCCACGGAGGACGAACGCCCTTGTCTTTTCCTGTACTTCTGCGTAGGAATGGTATTCGGTTTTTTCCTGGTCGAGTGCGCGTTTCAGCGTGTGAAGATCATTGGCGGATTAACAATACACGATGACCGAATTCTTCGTGTATTTTAATTGGTATTTCGTTATGTGCATCTCTCTCAGGTCATCCCTTAGTTGCCTGTGAGCTGCAGGGCGTCCCTTGATAACCACGGGTGGCAGGGGTTGCGTTTTTGTTATAGGGGTAGTTTTAGTTTTACTGACAGCAGCCTTTCGTTTAACTCCTGTGGACGCAGAGGTGGACGCTACACTAACCGTGTCTTCGTCCTCTGTGTTTATGTCCTCCAGGGGTTGGTAGTGGTTGGATGTCGATATTGGGGGTTGGCCCATATCGCGGGTGTCGATTTTAAAGTTTCTCCGGAACGGGAGCTGCCTGAAAGGGGTTTTAAAGGCATCTTTCTCTGATATAATTTTAGGAGGTATTAGGGGCGCTGGGGGTGGCGGTGCCTTTAGTTGGGACTCCGAATCTTTCGGGGTTTTTTCGGTCGGTGCGGTCGTTTCATTCTCAGAAAAACTTACTGAGGTTTTTTGCCTCAGTTGGCGGTCGCTCAAGGTCACCTTAGCTTTTTTTTTTGTTGTCTCGGGCCCATGGTTTTCAGTTGGACTGGCCTTTTTCTTGCCGGTGTCGATCTTTGACATAACGGCTGGCCTTTTCATCCCTATGGGGTGGGTATCACGAAAGTGTTGCCTGATTTTAGAAGACAGTTTGCAGGCGTCGCTATGTGATAGCTCGCTTATGTTGCGGAGCTTCTCGAAGTCAAGTCTACATTGCACGCAGACTTCTGCGAAGCTACTGCATTTGTTTGCCATTTTCCGGATAGACACATCAGAGAGCTTACGGTCGGGAAGCGATTCCATTGAGATATTAGATAACGTCTCGTCATCTTCCGTGACATCGCCCATGGCGAGGGCAGATGCCGGGGTTACGTCCCCGGCGACTAGAAAAGTTGAGCAGTTCCGCTCTAAACGGCCTTTACTTCCAAATATACAGAAACAAAATTAATCTGGTAAACACTACACTAGAAGATTTCGCCGCGTATGATGTCCTTATCACATTTATTTACGATAAAAAGCGTTCGTTCGATAAAAAGCGTTCGTTCGAGGCACTTGTTTACTGTTCAACCGCAACGGAACGACTCAAAAGAAGCACTGTACTAATTCCGTTTTGGTACGTTAGAAGATAGTTTAGCGTTGTTAAATTTACAATTTTTAAGAAAACATATTTTTTTTCTAAATTATTTTACTTAGTACTACCTTTTATTTGGCATGTGATACATCGTGAAAAGATCTTTCTGAGAGCTACAAAATTAAGATAAGAAAAACAAAAGTTAGTGTTACTATAAGGTGACCACCTATTTTGATTTAACCAGAACTATAACTGTATTTAAGGACTATGTTCTGGTTGTAAAAGGCAGTAAGCATTCTGCTTTTTAAAGGCTGTTTTTTCTGGTTTTTAAACCAACAATGCAGATCATACAAAAAATTATATTAAGTTTGCAATTTTAACGACTTATAGGTAAAAATTGGGCGTGGCGCCCTCAAAATTTTTAGCCCTAGGCGAATTAGCCCCCGGCGACCCCTACGGCATGCATCTCTAACCTTCCCACCTCCCCACCCCCCTTTAATTCTGAGTTAAATCCGCCCTTAGTTCTGGTTTTTATTTCAGAACAGTTGGTCACCTTATGTTGCTATCTCAAAAACAAGAGACAATCCGCAGTGTTGGTAATAAGTATTTGAAACAAGTAAGTGCGTTAAAAACGTCAGAGTTTGACAGGTGTCAAATTAACGGTTTATGCAATATTAACGAAAAGCCAATAGAGCAAAGTAGACAAATACTTTGTCCTTTTAACTTAGAAAATCCAATCGGTTAACTACAATAGAGTTTCTTTTAATGAAATTTATGTACAAAACCTACCTCCTTTGATTCGTCAGTGCTAGATAACACAATTTTCAAAAAATTTGGAAAAAAGTAAAAATTACTATAGTAGTGTAAAAAACGTAATTTTAAAAATAGTATCCTAATATCGGATAGTAGGGGTTCTAAATATCGCACTATCGATTATTAGGAACATCTAAAGGAAACAAAGCCACCCAATATTTATGTAACACTTGTTATTAAAATGGTACAAATTATTCGTAAAATTATTCCTTCATTTTCTGGATTCGAACAATAGAGACATCTATTGACTACGTTATCTGATTCGAATAATAATGATGTCAATAGATATTGCCTGAATTTGTCGGTTTCTACAAGGATTCCCAATAGTATACCTAATCACCCTGCAAAATTTCATCAACGCACATCAAGTTGGCTAGTGTCCACACCACTCTGAAATAAAATACGTCCTTAGAATTATGCGAGATATAGACCTTCTTTATTTTTTTCTGACTTTTCTGATGGGGTGGCAATCAACTATATTACCATTGAAAGATTCCCCATAGTATACCTAATCACCCTGCAAAATTTCATCAACGCAAGTTGGCTAGTGCCCACACCACTCTGAAATAAAATACGTCCTTAGAATTACGCGAGATATAGACATTCTTTAATTTTTTCTGACTTTTCTGATGGGGTGGCAATCAACTATATTACCACTGAATGATTTCCCATAGTATACCTAATCACCCTGTAAAATTTCATCAACGCACATTAACTTGTCTAGTGTCCACACCACTCTGAAATAAAATACGTCTTTGGAATTATGCGAGATATAGACATTCTTTAATTTTTTCTGACTTTTCTGATCGGGTGGCAATCAACTATATTACCACCGAAGGATTCCCCATAATATATCTAATCACTCTGCAAAATTTCATCAACGCACATCAACTTGGCTAGTGTTCACACCACTCTAAAATAAAATACATCTTGGGAATTATGCGAGATAAAGACTTTCTTTATTTTTTTCTGACTTTTCTGATGGGATGGCAATCAACTATATTACCACTGATTGATTCCCTTTAGCATACCTAATCACCCTGCAAAATTTCATCAACGCACATAAACTTGCCTAGTGTCCACACCACTCTAAAATAATATACGTCCTGGAAATTATGCGAGATATAGACATTCTTTAATTTTTTTCTGACTTTTCTGATGTGGTGGCAAAAAACTATATTACCGTCGAAGGACTCCCTATTATATACCTAATCACCCTGCTAAATTTTATCAACGCACATAAACTTGTCTAGTGTCCACACCACTCTGAAATAAAATACGTCCTGGAAATTATGCGAGACATAGACATTCTTTAATTTTTTCTGACTTTTCTGATGCGGTGGCAATCAACTATATTACCACTGAATGATTCCTCATAGTATACCTAATCACCCTGCAAAATTTCATCAACGCACATCAACTTGTCTAGTGTCCACACCACCCTGAAATAAAATACGTCCTGGAAATTATGCGAGATATAGACATTCTTTAATTTTTTTTAACTTTTCTGATGGGGTGGCAATCAACTATTTTACCACTGATTGATTCCCTATAGTATACCTAATCACCCTGCAAAATTTCATTAACGCACATCAACTTGGCTACTGTCCACACCACTCTAAATTAAAATACGTCTTGGGAATTATGCGAGATATAGACATTCTTTAATTATTTCTAACTTTTCTGAGTACTGAATGATTCCCTATAGTATGCCTAATCACCCTGCAAAATTCCATGAACGCACATCAAGTTGGCTAGGGTCCACACCACTCTGAAATAAAATACGTCTTGGGAATTTTGCGAGATATAGACATTCTTTAATTTTTTCTGACTATTCTGATGGGGTGGCAATCAACTATTTTACCACTGATTGATTCCCTATAGTATACCTAATCACCCTGCAAAATTTTATCGACGCACATCAACTTGGCTAGTGTCCACACCACTCTAAAATAAAATACGTCTTGGGAATTGTGCGAGATATAGACATTCTTTAATTTTTTCTGATTTTTCTGATGGGGTGGCAATCAACTATATTATCACTGAATTATTCCCTATAGTATATCTAATCACCCTGCAAAATTTCATCATCGCACATCAACTTGTCTAGTGTCCACACCACTCTGAAATAAAATACGTTCTGGAAATTAAGCGAGATATAGACATTCTTTAATTTTTTCTGACTTTTCTGATGGGGTGGCAATCAACTATTTTACCACTGAATGATTCCCTATAGTATACCTAATCACCCTGCCAAATTTCATTAACGCACATTAACTTGGCTACTGTCCACACCACTCTAAATTAAAATACGTCTTGGGAATTATGCGAGATATAGACATTCTTTAATTATTTCTAACTTTTCTGATGGGGTGGCAATCAACTATATTAGTACTGAATGATTCCCTATAGTATGCCTAATCACCCTGTAAAATTCCATGAACGCACATCAAGTTGGCTATTGTCCACACCACTCTAAAATAAAATACGTCCTAGAATTATGCGAGATATAGACATTCTTTAATATTTTCTGACTTTTCTGATGGGGTGGCAATCAACTATATTACCACTGAATGATTCCCTTTAGCATACCTAATCACCCTGCAAAATTTCATCAACGCACATAAACTTGTCTAGTGTCCACACCACTCTAAAATAATATACGTCCTGGAAATTATGCGAGATATAGACATTCTTTAATTTTTTCTGACTTTTCTGATGGGGTGGCAATCAACTATACTACCTCTGAATGATTTCCTATAGTATACCTAATCACTCTGCAAAATTTCATCAACGCACATCAACTTGGCTAGTGTCCACACCACTCTAAAATAAAATACGTCTTGGGAATTATGCGAGATATAGACATTCTTTAATTTTTTCTGACTTTTCTGATGGGGCGGCAATCAACTATATTACCACTGAATGATTCCCTATAGTATACCTAATCTCCCTGCAAAATTTCATCAACGCACATCAAGTTGGCTAGTGTCCACGCCACTCTGAAATAAAATACGCCCTAGAATTATGCGAGATATAGACATTCTTTAATTTTTTCTGACTTTTCTGATGGGGTGGCAATCAACTATATTACCACCGAAGGATCCCCCATAATATATCTAATCAGCCTGCAAAATTTCATCAGCGCACATCAACTTGTCTAGTGTCCACACCACTCTGAAATAAAATACGTCTTGGGAATTTTGCGAGATATAAAAATTCTTTAATTTTTTCTGACTTTTCTGATAGGGTGGCAATCAACTATATTACCACTGAAGGATTCCCCATAGTATACCTAATCACCCTACTAAATTTCATCAGTGCACTTCATCTTGGCTAGTACCAGACCACTTTCAATTTTGATGAGTTTCATGACAAATTGCAACATATTCACATTTTCCAGTAATTTCGATCACCCCTGGCGGTATGGATCTTCATTTTCCATCGCTGGCACTCACAAAAACATTTCTCTGCTCCTAGGAAATATCACATTCTGAAATCTATTAAAATCATATTAATGTTCGGTACATAATACAAATATCCGGCCTTGAATTAACTAGTAGGTTTTGCGTTTTCGCGTCATTTTATGGCTGGGCTTTTATGGATAACTTCACTTTAACATATTTGGTCTTGCCTTAACGTATCAATAACAAATTCAACAAACTAAATGAATACATCCATTATTACAATACAAGGACATAAAACAACATAAAATTGAAATTTCTAAAATCAAGGTACAAAATAGAAACGAATTGTTAACAACTTACTTTCAGTTACTGGAGCAAAGTAATAAAGTAATGAACTTAGAGGAAAGCTAGTCCCTATATTAATAATAGCGATATGGAAGCGAGGCAAAATTTATGACTAAAAATAAATGTGAATGTGACCAACAACAGACTTAAGGTAATTAAATAAACATACTAACCAAGAAAATAGTCATTTTGCTTAAGATTCATATACAAAATATAGCTGGGTTGTATTAACTCGAGATCTTATAAAGAACAGTAAGGCTTAGGGAGAGACTATTACCCTATGCTTAAAATTAAGCATGAAATTATTGTTTTAGATATGGAAAATAGAGGGAAATATCAATGTACAGTTCGTCTACAACAAACAGAAAATTAAGTTGCGAGCAGGCCCAAATTCTCGAAGAATCATAGAAAACTTAATAAAATATTAACCCCCATTTACTGTAATTAAATATTTAAAATAAAAGGTACCGAATTTACCAAAAAGTGTAATTAAAATTATTAATCAACCAACAAATATTAATACTTTAGCAGTATATATTAAGGTACTAAGGAAGCAAAAGACTCAATTTTTAATATCAAAATTAAAATGTTACAGTATAACATAACATTACTTTTCAATATTCTGAAAAGGTAAATAGAATCGACGCCAACGTTTTGCTTGAATAATTTTGATTGTTGTTCCAGAAAATCAAGGTTGGACACGTCCAATCACCTTGCACATTGATATGCAAATAAATAATTCCTAATTCGTAATTTATGCTAAAGGACGAACGTTTGTTCCCGTAGAATCCTTTAATTTCCTATAAAACTGCGCCTTTCTGTTTTCCACAGATGACGACGAAACGACCGGAAGAAACCGAGAGCCTCCCGAAACGGTCCCAAACCGCTTTAACTGCCCCGCTTAAGCGGAAAACGCCGATCGGGGATTAATTTAGATTGATCCGAGCAGCCCGTGGACACAGGAATTGATTAGGCAATCTGTTTTAGCGTGTCCGGTCAACTTGGCTGTGTCCGGTACAAGAGGAGGGCGATGGGGTACGGGGGGTTGTTTGCAAGGTGATTGGTTGTCAATCGTTGAAAGTAACTTGGAAAGTTAATTGTGTAGATCCTAGAATGAATAATTTTCATTTTCTTTCAAATGAAACTCAATGAAAATATTGACATCATTAACAACAACATCATTAACATGTCTATAGTTGATTGTCTAGCATAACTGAAACATATTGCAACAATAGTGATAACAGTGTCCAGTATTCTTACCATTGCGTTAAACTTCTCGCTATACAGGTTGCACCAAAGTATTAGATTTGAACTATGTTTGCCAAGCCGATATATATAAAGTATATTCATAAATATTAGAAACTGACTAAAAACACCCAATAACTTATAACAATGAAACTTCAATAAATCCCTTCAATCAGAGCTGTAAGTTGTAAGTTTCATAATGACAAGCTGAAATCCATCCAGCTCCGGAGTAATGTTTTTCAATTGTAATTTTAATTTTGTTATGTTCTCAGGAAATAAGTTAGTAGGCTAGAGTTGATTTTTATATTAAATTAAACTTTACACGATAATAATATTATATGATAATAATATTACACATTATAATATTTAGATAGGTATAAATACTTAGTCAGCACTAAGTTCTATATTACAAAACTAAATCTGTTTTACTATCGCTACTGTCATCTAGATTTATAACTAATTTTTCTGTTTCCCTTTTAAGATAGTTTACACAATTTTCCCAGTTGATCTGGGGCATTTTATCGCTTCAATATCAATTAAATTTAATACACTAGAATTAAGTGAAATATTATTACGGCAAATTGCTGCCTTAAGTTGGTGCCACGTTTACTTAATGGGGTAATCGCAATACTGTGTAACCCATACCCAAGCTTATCGCAATATTGTTTTTTAATAGAAAATCTTTTAAGCACTACAAATAAATTATTGGTCTTTTTTTGTGTTCTGTAGTCACTGATTTCTCTCAAATATTTCCCTCGATTCTTGAAGACGCCTGCATTCCATTAGAATTTGCCTTTTGTTAATCTTTTTAAATTTTAATCCCATTCCTTGGATATACTTCCACAAAGTCGATATTGAGCACTTAATTTCGATTTCATCTATTTCAAGTATTTTCTTTAAATTGTCTAAAGTTGAACATACTTTTTATAAATTTTTCCTCGTATAATGTCCTCGTCAAAACAGTCTAACTTTCTGACAACTCCAGCATCACTTCTTTTTTCCGTTCTAAAAGGGGCTTTTACTGATAGATGCATTTTTAGATTTGTTTCATTTCAAAATTCTCACTAGAGCTCCAAGGACGCCACATTTGTAAATAATTATTATTATATACGGTAGCAAATGAAATACGAAATGTTTGCCACATTTATTGGATTTTATCACACGTTTCTCCTACTAAAGGTTATAATAGCAAAAGCGTTTTGCAATTCTTATTACAATAGTTACAAAAATCATTGTTCTCAAGGCAAAGGTATCACACCTGGTAAATTCGGAATCCGTAACGAAGGAACTCTATCGGATAAAGTAATCCATGCATTTATAAAAACAAAATTTGATTTTTTTATGGCTTTGCTTCGCTTATTTATCTATTCTGATAATAAATACTGGCCGTCCGTGAAGAACCTTACAACTTTTGTATTTAAAGTTTTTAAATATCTACTGAAATAAGCGATATTGGTAGGTAGCAAAATATATGGAAAATTCTTGTACCACTTTTTGCCTTCTAATCTCCACAGTATAGATATTATTGATTGAATATATTAACATATTAAAAAAAAAAACATTACTTAAATGAAACAAATAATTTTGACACAAAAGTAATAGATGAATATCATATTTTCTGCTGAATCACTCTATATAAAAAACATAATTTATATTAATTTATTTTTGTGGTCTGTAATAAAAATTGCAAATTGTTTTCTTTACGGTTAATTATTTTAGGGCTAAAAAGAAACCGGATTTTATGCATAATATGCACTTTGACTACTTTTGTGTTTTTGAAGGATAAATACACATTTTAAGAACTATTGCCTATCCAAACATGTTTAGAGATTTCTGTGCTATTTTCTTGTGTTTTATGGCCATCCGCCGCCGCGCCGCCTGAACGGTGCGTGGCCTGGACACCTGAGCTCGATTTAGATTGGGATTTCTCTAAGGGGGCAATAAATAGGTTAATAGAGTAATAAAGTGCATAAAGTAATAAACTATTTTTCTGTTGAGATATTGCATTAGCCTGTGCGTTTTTGTGCCGAATTTATGATAGATTTTATTTACCTACACTTACACCATAAGTCCAAAGAGGTATTGAATAAACTGTGCTTATACCTTCTATAAATTATTTATTTGTTTACATGTGTTACAGTTTATCAGCATTATTGAGGTTTTTGTTTGTTGTAGCCGCAGTTAAAAACACGTTCAGACAAAGGGAAAGTGAAAGCGAAAGTGGTGATTATGTCGAAAATACGATATACTTCTTGGATTTAGCCTTAGCCAGAAGTTTGGATGGCAATCATGTTTTTGCAAGCCTTGTTCCAAAGTTGTTCCTGTTCGAAGAAATTCCAACACATTAAGACGTCGTCTCACATTCTTAAGGTGAACCAGATGAAGTCCGGTCCCATTCAGTCAACGTTGAAGCAGTTTTTTGAGACTTTTAAAAACGAAAACCATGACCAGTCAGAATTTAACGAAGATCTCTGTAAAATATTTTTGGCGCCTAATATTCCTTTGAACAAGTTGACTAACCCGCAAGTAAATGGTTTTCTGCAAAAATATTCAGAATTTAATGCTCCAGATGATTCAGCATTAAGAAAAACGTCTTTGGAAAGGTGTTTGGTACCGCGCTAGATGAAATAAAGAACGAAATTGGAGGTAACTATATACTGTCGTCAACGAAACAACTGATTGGTGTGGTCCTTACATAGTTAATTTAGTGATCTGATACTCACAGAAGAAGAACGTGGAAATACTTACCTCATAACTGTAAAAGCACCGAAAAAAATAAACAACCTTCAGTTACCCGTCTTATTCTCGCGAATTCAGTTCCTGTAGATAAAATTATTGTCCTGTTAGCCGATGCTGTGCCGTATAGAGTAACGGCAGAACAAAATTTAAAAATATTTTATGAAAATTTAATTTATGTTACTTGCCTAGCTCAGGGATTAAATAGGGTTGCGGAAATGATTATTGCTTCCTTCCCATTAGCGTTGGTCAATGACCTAATAGCAAATGTGAAAAAAATATTCGTAAAAGCCCCATTAAAAGTGCAGTTTTACAAGGGGAATTTTCCCGAAGTACCATAACCACCTGAGCCTGTCATGAACAGATGGGGTACCTGGATTCGTGCGGCAATATTTTATGCAGATAATTTCCAAACATAGAAATATTTAATTTCACAAATGTCTGATGATTCACAGTGTATTCGAAAGTATAAAGAAATATTTCAAAATGTTAAAGTGGAGCAAGAGTTAATGTACATTGTTAACTAAAATATTCTAGTATAAAAAATAACACTCTGTCTAAAGTTTGAACTTGGTACTTGATCTTCAAGATAATTATTATGTTTATTATCTAAACATGTTTTAAAAACATTTAGTGAACATTCAACAAATTTTAGTATAAAAGTACATGCAAACGAGTAAACGACAACTTCGTTCAGTTCATAGTACCTTTACGGCAAACGATTACTGGCAACAAGTCACCCCGCCGCCGTTCATCTAGAGCTATTTTGTACCTTTATTGGAAAGTCTCCGAGGGATTAAATTCTTTGGCATTTTGTACTTTTACCAGAAATACCGCAATAAATTTTTCCTTAGGTCCTTAGAACACGTCAGCTAAAAATAATAAAATCTGTTAATTAAAACCAAATCAAATTAAATACACCAAGAGAAAGTAAACAAAGTAAATCTCTTAAATCCAGCGTAACTTAAAGTGCTTTCAAGAAAACCTCAAATTACCATCAGGAAACCTCAACTTGCCTCAAGGAAACTGAATAGGTCGCGTCTAATCAGTCTTCGACGAATAGTCATGTGTTTCGCACCCTTTAAATATTTAATATGAAACCTGTATCATCAATAGATTTACATTTGCTCCAAATCCAATAAATTTGTACTAAACTTGATCATCAATAGACGTAAATTTTTTTCGAAACTAGCGAGTCATCATTCGTATCGTCACCAGCTGCGCTACGCAGCCTGAAAGAACACAGAGAATTATCATAAGCGAATATTCTATGTGAGAACTATATATTTCTAGCAGACAGTATATTTCAAAATGTTAAAGTGGAATAACAGTTAATGTATTTTAAGCGTAACTATGTATTTCTAGCAGACAGTATTTTTCAACTAGAAAAATCGTGCACAAGTCTACCAGAGTCGAAGACTATAATAGAAACATGTGTACAAAATTGCAAACAAATTTGAGGTGAGGTAGGAAAAACAGTAGTGGCAAAATGAGAAAGTTCAATAGAAAAAAACACAGCTTCTAAGGATTAAAAAATTCTACAGATTCGAAGTACCACTTCCTTAGAAAAGAAATAATACGTTGGAACCTCTAATATCATTGGTATTTTATGATTAAACAATAGTATATTATTTTATATGGAGGAAAAGTGATACTTTTCATGGCGCGCTCGTGTTTAACAGCCGAACGGAGTGAGGCTGGTAATAGAGAGCAAGCCATGAAAAGTAACTTTTCCTCCATATAAGATATGCTGTTTTTTCTTCAAATGTCGACAAATTAATGCAAAAACATCTCTTTTTAATAGTAATAATAATAATTATTATTAAAGATAAGTGGGTTCGCAAGGGGGCTTAGACCGATGTCGGTGAATAGGCACAGGTTGTTGCTATAGTAATGTAACATAAAGCTGTCAGTGGACACTGTCAACAATAATTATTTTTTTTAAATTGCGTCTCCGATTTCGTTTTAATTCCGTATTGATAAGTAGTTATTGGGTAAGTTCGATTAAATAATAACCAATTTGTTCCTAAATTAGTGATTTTTAGAAATGCAGTGCACAAATTTAGTGATAAATACAAATTTTAGTTTAATAAATCTCGAGTTGTTGGCGCTTATTTTGTTGTTGTGTTTGTATCTATGTTGCTATGACAACACTTTTACCTCCGCCGGCAAAAAAGTGAAAAGTAAAGCTCCGGCGGAGGAAAAACGAAACTTCACGGCCGCCTACACAGTCGAGTAATGACGGATTTACTGACGTTTGAAGAAAATAGTATATTATTTTATATGGAGGAAAAGTGATACTTTTCATGGCGCGCTCGTGTTTAACAGCCGAACGGAGTGAGACTGGTAATAGAGAGCAAGCCATGAAAAGTAGCTTTTCCTCCAAATAAAATATGCTGTTTTTTCTTCAAATGTCGACAAATTAATGCAAAAACATCTCTTTTTAATAGTAATAATATCTAATTATTATTAAAGATAAATGGGTTCGCAAGGCGGCTTAGACCACGGTCGTAGGTGGCCTTGCTTAGACCGGTGTCGGTGAATATAATGTAACATAAAGCTGTCAGTGGACACTGTCAACAATAATTATTTTTTTGCGTCTCCGATTGCGTTTTAATTCCGTATTGATAAGCAGTTATTGAGTAAATTCGATTAAATAATAACCAATTTGTTCCTAAATTAGTGATTTTTAGAAATGCAGTCACAAATTGAGTGATAAATACAAATTGTAGTTTACTCGTAATAAATCTTGAGTTGTTGACGCTTATTTTGTTGTCTGTTTGTATTGTATCTATGTTGCTATGGTAACACTTTTACCTCCGCCGGCGGAAAAGTGAAAAGTAAAGCTCCGGCGGAGGAAAAACGAAACTTCACGGCCGCCTACACAGTCGAGTAATGACGGATTTACTGACGTTTGAAGAAAAAATATATTTTTGTGAATGATGAAATCGACTGACAATAACTCAAAATGTTTAAATTTTTTAGTTATCTCTACAGCCTGCACAGTAACAAATTACGATACATTTAACTGATCCAATAGAGCAAGATTTCAATCAAACTCATATTTATCCCGTTTTGATCAATCCTCATTCATTATTCTGTAACAGTCTGATTTGGCCAGTGTAAAAGATTTTAAAGTTCATTTTATATGCTGCATTTAGCAACAAAAGATGCTATATTTTGCGGTAAAAGTTATTGAATATTGACCTCTTCGGTTAATTAATTCTAAATTTATTGATTCGATTTGTTGTCAATAAGCTTAAGGTGCCGCATTTATCAATGTAAATTAATTTTATTCTACATATAGGTTAATACTAGCTTTTATAACACTGTTGTGGCCTTGAGTAGCTATTTTGGTCATCCCTTTCTCTCATGTTGCCCTCAGGCACTTTGTGACTACATATGTTTATTTTAGTTGATAAGAGAGCCACAGATCGCTTAGGTTTGATCAAACCACTAAAGTAAAATATTATGTTATTAGTATAACTTTGCTTAATTTACATTACATTAATTATGTTTGCTGGCCGTTCTATATTTTTAAGAATTTTGTTAATAAAGCCTACTATAAAACCTCATTAGATCCGTCAAATTCATATTTTATTTTCGGTTTGAATATTTCATAACTTTTTGGGGGTACTGATTTGCTTCATTTCAATCTCCGGCTGATAGCTACTGATAACTTTTTGGGACCCCTGATTTGCTTTAAGATATTTATATTTATGTTTTCACGCGGCCGGTTGTAACTTTTGTATAATATTCGGTTGGTAGTTCCGAGTAATAGGAACTGGCTATCTTCCCATAATTGTTGCTTTAGAATCGGATTTTTAAAGGTTTAATATTTCGTTTAGGAATATTTCCTAGTATTTCTTGAAAAGTTAAATTTTAGCTCATTAATTGTGGCGTCCGCCGTCGTTTTACAACCATAATAAACCAGAACTAAGTCGTTTATTATCTTAGAATCATTAGAATCGCTTGGCATTTCTCGGCTCTATCACTTTTTCTGATTCGACATTCTTCTTTTCTAATCTCGTGGTAGTGGAAAGGCAAATTTTCTGAAACGGATGCAGGGTTCTTCTAGAAATACCCTTCGGTGCGAGAGTAAGCATTTTACTTTAGTGCAGTCATAGTGGACTCAACTTTCTGTATTGTGTTAATACTACCCTTCTAGGGGATCTGTGAGTGAGTCCCTAATCAGTGCTCGATACTACCAAATTGGGATATTTGGACTGCACTGGGTAAGCTTTTTCTGGAATTATTTTTTCTATTGCTTGTGAAACACGTGGACGCAATGACGCTAATGGCTATTTTCCATTATTTCTAGACGCTTTCCGAGTTCATCTTACGAGGTCGAGACCGTTGATTCTCCAGCCATCCTCTGACTCAAGAGATGTAATTATTGCTAAAGTTTTTTCTGTCTAATTTAACGAGTTAATTGCCTAATCTGTGTTAACCTTTTTTACATTGACCACCATTTCCATTGCATTCCATGCGATATTTTACCTATTTCCTTTTATCATGTCTGGATTTTTATTTTAATGTGACATTAGTTTTGATCATATGGGGAAGTTTATATTATTTAGGGGTGATTCATACCTATTTCTTTTTTTATATTCAAGTTGTTTGTACTAGTTGTATTTCTTTTATTTGCTGATGGTCATTGAAAATCCATTGATAATTTTTGGCGGATTTGTTTTATAAAGAAAATATATTTATGCAAGGGGGTATAGTTTTTTCATTCAAGTAAGGAGCTTCGTCTAATTGGTATTGGGTTATTACAGGGTTTTATCACCAGGGCTGACGAATCCTCTGCCAGTTTTACCATTTATCGAGTGTCATTGCAGTACCTGGGTTTTGCTACAGGTGCGCGGCGCCTCCACCAAAGGTACTTCCTACCTGCCTACTAAGCTTGATGAACCCGATCTAATGGGGTATCGTTGACTAGGTTCTAATGTGACCTCTTACTATTAATATATATTTGGTAGATATTTTTTTACCGATTAATAATCGTTTTCAATATTCAAATATACATTTAGTCTTGTTGGCCAAGCTTTAAGATAGCTTAAGTTTATTCACTCATTTATTTTTCTGATCAATTGATAATCGTCTTTTTTTCTAATATTTAAATATAAATCTAGTCCTGTCGGCCAAGTTTTAAGTCAGATTGATTTCATTTATTCATTTGTTTATCTGGTCGATTGATATAATTAATGTGGTCTTTTATGAATTGAAATTATTATCGCTACATTTATAATTGGTGCAGCTACTAGCGCACGCATACCTATATGTAATAAGTGATCAATTCGGATTATAGTGTTTAGAGCATTTAGGTGTAAGGCATACAGTACCGAGTTAACAACAGAATTGGTCTCAGTACAATCATACATCATATTGTACCCTTAATATTAATTACTTAATAGTCTTTGACATTCCTTCGCCTGTTAGATTCAACAATTTTCATAAACTTTTTATAAAATATTCTCCTAAATAAAATTCTTGTCGCTTTTAAATTGCAAAAATTTCACTGTACGATTGTTGCTGTTTAAAAAAAACCTCGAAGCTAATAAATTGATCCGTAAATTTAGATTGTGTTTTCTTGTTAAGTTAAGATTGAGTTTCGTTGTTTGATAAGCGTGCCTAAACTCCGTACAACACCAGCGGAGCTCTTTCAGTTTAGTTGGTAAGAACTGGTGCATGGCGCTCTAGAACCCCACTCCCGGAGCCCGGTATTGCAAACACGACTCTCCGGTGTTAGGTTTGTTTTTAATTAAAATCTTCACTTGCTTACCTTTCAACTTTATATGAAAAACGTGTTGGAAATCTGGTCCTTATCCATTAAAATAAAGAATAAGACAAACATTTCAAGAAAGAAAGACGGAGAAATGTAAAAGATGAACAGAGGAAGATCTGTTGAGTTAACCTAACCTATCAACTTTTAAAACGATACAGTGGCCTCATTCGTATTATTTTTCTCCTGTTACTGTGATTGTTTTTGCTTTTATTTCGCTTTAATTTATATTTATAATTTAAATTGTCAAAATTAAAACAAAAATGTTAACCAGACAAACAGATGTTACCTGTCTCTTTCAATTCCATTCTTAAATCCGTTCCTATCGCTAACTTATAATTTTTAGATCACATGCAGCCAATTGAATCCTAAAAATTCTGAAAAATAAAATAGACTCTTATTAACGTAAATAGCTCTTACTGTGTAGATTCGTAGATAAAAATCAAAAATGTAAACAAATTGAGTAGTATAACTATTGTTGCAACAAAGATATATATAATCGAAAAGTATTTAATTGTCAGTCGATTTCATTATTAACAAAACTTATTTTATTTAATATTAATACATCAACGATTTTAGAGATTCTGGACTTTCTATGCCATTTTTCAACGAATTAGATGGAATATTTTGTAGTATTAACAAGATGAAGGAAAACAACTAACTAGCCCAGTTTTCTATAGGATGTTTTGAGATATTGAATGGTTCATCCTGCATAACTTTTACACCATTATTGTTTTTGGTCACCCACCATTTAACAATATTTTCGGAACACACTGAAAAAAATTATACCGAAATCAATAGTTTAGAATCATTTTCATATAATCCAATTAACAGCATTCAAACTCTTAACACAGAAAATCGTTTTATTTCAAGAGATGCTGCTTGAAATTATCATATTCATAGGTAATTTCAAATAGATCAATTAGATCAAATAGATCAATTTTGGCATTTTATATGGAGTTTTATCCACAATACCGAAACAGAATTATTGCACTCGACGCGCGTTTCGCTAACCATGTTAGCATCATCAGGATCTCCAATTATAGGTATTTATATATACTATTGCGCCAAACTTCTCAGTATAAGGTTGCGCGATAATATTATGCTTGAACTAAGTTTGTCGAGCAGATTTATATGAAAATACTTATCTCGATATTTGTAACCTTTTTTTGGTATTTATCATACACTTCCTCTCATATTAAGATAATTTTTTTTTATATATATATAAGTAGATCGCTTTATATATGGATCATTTATCGGGTAGCTCCTTCGTTATTGATTTCGAATATATCAGATCTGATACCTCTATCTTTGAAATTAACTGTAAAAATGATTTTTGGTGGACTGTATTAGAAATTACAAAATGCTTTTGCTATTATAACCTTTACGAGGAGAAAAATACTATAAAACCCAGTAAAAGTAGCACAAAATAGTAAACAGGGTCAGTATTTTTTTTAGGATACCTTGTATAATTTAATGTATTCGAACGTGACTTATTTACAACTCTAGTACCAGCCTAATATTTCGCCTTCAAAACGAGATAAATCGGCTAGGCAAACATAGTTTAAACCTAATATTTTGGCGCAACCTGTATACTGACAAGTTTGGCGCAATAGTAAAAAATTCCTAAATTTATAAGGTAAGTAGCATTCCAAAATTTCGGGAAAATCTATTGGTCGCCGAAAACCCATTAAAAATGTGTGATGTCCTTTACTGTAACCTAAATACAATAGTGATATTTTTCACAAATACTTCTCTTAATTTATCCATTTCATTTGTTTCACGCTCTTTTTCCAAAATGGCATCCCGCTTCACTAAACTTCCATTTTTATTTCCTTCTCATTCCCATCCCCCAATGTCACACCGTTAGTTTAATTCCTTCGCAAAAACAAAACCTCCCTCTCTGAATTTCACCCTCATTTTATATATGTCTGTGCGCTAGCTGTAAGGGAGTTTTCGTAGCAATAATTTTCCTTCTAAAAGATAAGTTGACAAAACGCTGGGTACAAACTGCATATTTAATGACAGCCCGAATAACATTATAACGTGATTTCAATACTTTTTACTATTTTGAAAAGTCTTTCTGCGAGCAAATTTTGCATATCTTAGACCGTTTTGTTTTGATTCAATTAGATACTAGGATATATTATGCATTTTTCTTTTCTTTTTGACGCATTGTGTTCAAGGGGTAAATGCATTTATTTTATTTAAGTGTTTTTTTGATGTGGAAATAAATATTTGCCATTTAGTAATACGAATAGATATAATCACTATTATTGAGCAGCCAACTTTAAATGTTCTCAATTCTGCGTAAAATCGAATGCCATTTATTACAGCAAATATTTCTTTGGGAACCAAATGCAATGTAATTCTTGGCACAATAAAATCTGTTTGGCAATTGCAAGAGAGTTTTATTATTGTACTAACCCTAGCTATTAAAGAAATACGCCATCCATTCGATTTAGTCTGATATTTCCCATATTCTAATTTAGGTATTGCTGTAAGAAAGCTCGACGAAGCTTCCACAGCTACCAGCTAAATATCTTCTGCAGATGTAATTGGACATTTATGTCTTACGTTTTCATACCTCTTAAATTAGAATATCCTGCCTTTTATTTGGAACACAATCCAAATATATAATGGTACCTGTTTACTTCGCGTTATTATGTTTTATGCATTACTGCCCTCCTAAGCATAATTCAATTAGCAAAATGCCTAAATTATTAGATTTAGGTATAAAAAAACATAAACAGTCACCGGCAAAATATTCCTCTATGTGGAAATATTTTTTCAATATTCATTTCTCAGAAAATTTAATTCTGTAGAAATACAAAGTTGGTGCGTTAAGAAAAATACAAGTTCTCGTGATTTATAGACAAATTTGAAAAAGAAATAAGTTTGGTGTCAACAATGGACCGAGCTATCTTTTATTATACTATAAAATTATGTGAATATTATTGCAATCTACATTCACTTAATATTTTGTTTCACAAAAACATAGTTGATGGCAAGGCGTTTTGCAGCCAACAAATCCTATTAACTCTGCAAAATTACTAATCTCCTATCCCACTTTTGTAGAGCCACTTCCTCTCTCCCTAAAATTCCCCAAAACAATATAATAAAACACATAAAACACCGCGCCAGAGAAAAACAAAGAGATTTAATAAGGCCATAACTCAAATCCTTCATTACATTATCTGAAGCCGAAAAACACGGCTACGGTATTACTAAAAAAGCGAGGGTGACCAATTCGGACGTTCTACCCCCTCCTCCCTTCCTTATAAGACCATTTAGGTTACTAACCAACGCATTGGCGCAGGGGATAAAATTATTACAGATTGGATGTTTAGCTGACATTTGATTCGATTTTTATGCTCAAAGTTGCTGTGATTACTTAAAGAAAGTTGACAGCAAAAAACTAAGGCAGAAACATTACTAACATTGGAACGATCTTTTTCAACACAGAACATAATACGAATTAAAAATAGCGTACCGCGTAATTTAAAAATAGCGCAAGTTTAAATATTCGACACTCCCTAAAAAGGTTCACGGACACTACCAAAGAGATCCAGGGATATATTCCTATCAAGTATTGGAAATACAGTGTCCGTTAAAAAATAGACAGCAAATGGAAACTCTTTTTGTTATAGATTTAAAAGAAAATGAAGTATTGAGTTTTGCTCAACATTTCCATTTTAAAAAAAGTAGTAGTAATTTGCTGAGTGGAGAATGAAAAAAAGAGTCAATTGAAAGTCAAGATTTTTTTTGGATATTTAAAAATATATGTTTAGATTTGATGGGTCTATATTTTGCTAGTATCTACTCAGTTTAGAAAAAACCTGATTTTTCATAAATCTGTCACTAGATTATTATTTTTGTTAATATTGCTAGTAGTATAGGTATGTATTAACGATAAAAAAATTAAAAGTAATCGGTAAGTATTCTAAGATTATTTATCCTACCAGCCAATCTCCCGGCTCCCAATCCTTGGAAATGTCTAAGTAAGAGAATCAGCGAGGAGATCCAGATCCTAGGAACCATAATACCAGAGCAGTTCGGATTTCAGAACGGAAAATCAGCAGCCATGCAGCTTGCGACGATACCGGACCATGCAATTATAGGAAACAAAGACGAGGACGGTGGCACTTCTAGATCTAAGAGAGGCGTATGACACCGTACGGTGGGAGGGCATGACTACCAAGATGCGCGAGGCAAGGATCACGCCGGCCATCATGAAAATCATCGCGAGCTACCTCAAGGACAGGACAACAACAACGCTGATCAACGGGACAGAATCAAGGACTCACTCAAGAAAGCGTGATCTCACTAACACTGCATCTACATCAACTACGTACCAAGGAACCGGAACAATCAGATCGCACTTTTCGCAGACAACATCGACGCAGCAGACAGCGGCCACCCAGAGGATAGAAATTCATGTTTGGCAGGTCGCGGAATATTTCAAGAAGTAAAAAACGGAAGATCAACGAGGACAAGAACCAGCTGATCAACCTTAATCAGAAGCGCAAGAGGGACATGACATACATCACGATCAACGGGACAAGGATAGAGGACCAGGACACAGTGAAGTGACTAGGAGTCACACTGGACGCAAAGCTTACTTTCATGGACCACCTTCAGAACACCAGGAACGTAGTAGGAGTAGCAGCAAGAGCCATCTACCCATATATCACGACGCAATCAAGACTGGACAAGCACATCACGATCAAGCTCTACAATACCTACGTCAGACCATTAGACATGTACACCGCCGTTTTAGAGCTTCGCTGCAAACACCACTCTAGAGAAGGTACTCACTTTGGAACGGAAATCACTACAGACAATCTTGAACTACAGATGGGAGGACTTCAAGACGACGAGACAACTGTACAGAGAAGACCGCTAGAACAGAGGATCCAGTACACAGCAATGAAATTCTTCAGGTACACGACGAGAACGCAGGAACTAACCAGGAACATAGGAAGGACGACCATAGAGGAGATACCATTAAGAAAGATACACAAGATGATCCACGAGGTGATGCTTTGAAGAATCAGAACAATGACCCTAGGATCCACCCAAACCCCCCCCCCACCAAGAAGGATTGCATGGAGCCGAAGGACAGAAAATGTGTAGTGTTAAAAAATCATTTAGAATTAATTTTCATGTAATTTATCTTAGTTTTACCTCGTGGACGCTTGTTAGGTACCACCTTAGTTAGTATGTAAGTATTTATTTGTAAATATGTAGTTATCTATTATTAAGTTACTAGTCTCAGTGAAAAATCAGGTATCTTAAGGCAATTCTGTATAAATAAATACATAAATAAATAAAATATATATTTAACTTTAATTCTACCTATATTGGGATTTGGAACCTTCGGCGAAATGCACTAAAACAGAGTTTTATCCACAATACCGAAACAGAATTTTCGCAGCATTTCGCTAACCATGTTAGCATCATCAGGAGATGATTAAAACTCCGCGCAAAAATTCTGTTTCCATATTGAGGTAAAAACTCTGTTTTAGTTTAATTCCACCATTGCCTTAGATATTCCCTTTAATATTCACAGAAATTAACGATAAGAAATAATATGCTTATTGTACTATTTAATGTGAAGAAGCAAAATTCAAATTCAAAATAAGCTATATTATCTAATACTTAAAATAATTTAATTGACAGAGCTGCTAAACACTAACCAAACCACAAGGTTAAAAGAACAATTATTATAGCGACAAAACGTAATAAAATTATATGCAAACAGATGCCGCAAACTATAGTAAAATTACAACTTTTACTACGCATCACAAATATGATTTTAAACATATAATTAAATAAAGCCAACCCAGTCCAAATCACGCAATTGGGTCCGGAAAAATCTCCTTCACGCTATAGTTAAACCATTCCAACCAGAAATTCTTTTACAGCTTTTTTAAAACGCTTTCTACAGCGAATATGCCTTATAGAACCCGCCATTAAACCGTCCATTAAACTAATAAAGAAGCAGTCATATATTCTGGCAAAAAGATGTTTAATAGGCATTAAACATCTTTCTGCTAGAATATATGACTGCTTCTTTATTAGTTTAATGGACGGTATAGTAAGTTTCACAGTGATGTTATTAAATAAACGAGTTGCATAGCTACACTGTTGCTCAATTTCCAATCGAAATTATTCAGGGACAAGGCATACCGTTTCCGGAATAAACTATGAAGCTAAAGTAAGTATCCTCAAGGAGAGGAACAGTGGTCAGCATGGCTCTCTGAGCTTTGGATCTTATTGATCGCTTCTACAACACAGAAACCGATCGAAGAAAACAGTCCCCACAACATCCCCAAAATCATATGCCATAGCGAAGGCGTGCTTCAATCAGCGTATAGTACACACTCGTTACAACTTCAGCCTCCAATTCACGAGAGATCACCTTAATTACATAGCAGCTCTGTACAAGCCTCTTATTTAAAGACAAAACATGATCTGTAACCTTCAGCATCTGTGTCAACAGCAAAAATGGTAAAATTTCCAGATATGTTCAAACAGGGCAGGTCATTGATATAACATTGACATTGAAAACAACAATGTTCTATCTAAATGATTTTAAATATAATCTCCAGCTAACTTTATATATAAATTTCAATCTTAAATGCCTATCTAATACTGGCACCATTTGGACAACATATTTGCGAAAATATCGGCTGTATTCAGCAGGTCTAGAGTAATTTTTATTCATAGACTTTAAAGTATTATGTAAGTAAGAGGCAACTTACTAATGTTCTCCCTTTCCAGAAGCTCGAAAGCATTGGTGAAAATGATTTCTCCCAGAATTTTAACATTTTGTCAGCCTTTGCAATACAGTGGTAAATGCTTATACAGCGTGTACCACTCCAACAACTGACCCTTTCTATACGGTCCATTGAGTAATAATAAATATGAAAATCGAACGATTATCTCATATACTCGTATTACCTACGTTCAGCTCGCTGATTGCTGCTTGACACTTTTCGACGTAAAACATCTATTCATTTACATCTTCCTGTTAGAACCTGGCGATAAGAATGAAATTTGTTCGCAGCTTTAAAAAAAAAGATTTATTATTATTATGTGTTTTGTGGCTTCCATCTACAAAAAGCATGTATTTTTGGGGCACTTAAAAAAACTTTATGTCAAAACCATATTAATATGCTTGTTTTGTGTCAAAAATAAAAAATATTTGATATAAGCAGATTGTTCCAAATGCAACCGAGCTTACATATTTATTACTGTCATAAAGTCCAAATTCCAATAATTCATAAATTGTAATTAACTACGCCTCTGTCTT
>MU183116.1:88993-117897 GCA_016904865.1 Pissodes strobi
ATATTTATAATTATGAGAGATCCTTCATGGGTGAGTCGAACCTTTTAATTATAGATTGTAGGATCACTATTTGTGTTTGATAGGCTTTTACGCTGTGAACAATTGTTGCAAATATAGAATAAACACACTGATGAAGCCTACGTTTGTACTAGCAACATGATGACGAAAAATTAAAAACACCAACATTTAATAGTCTTGCTCTATTAGTGAACCAAAAACCCAAGGAAAGAAATTTGTCACCAGTAGTTTTAGGCTTTAGCAAGGATCCAAAAGTTGGGGATCCTTGAAAGGTAAAAATTATGAAAAATCAGAAAAGTAAAATTAGAATTCGTACAGTTGGAAAAGAAGGAAAAAAATTGTGGCTTTATTTGATTTATTTATCACATGCGAGTCAACTTTACTACTGTGGAAATCCAAAGTGTGTGAACTATGTGAAATGTTGAGACCTCCAATCAAAAGAACCTATGCAAAATTGTGGATTGCCAAAAATTCCAATACACTAACCTACACCTCATTTGCGCAATTCCAAGTCTGACTTCAAATTTTCAAGCTCCAATAAATAAAACAATAATTTGCTATTTGGACATATGAAAGTAATTTTTTTGCAAAACTGTGATCGTATTACGCCTATCCACCCCTGTACTAAAAAGGCACACGCTCTAGTTAATTTATTTAGGGCTCTAACCCTAACCGAATAAAAAACTGTGTTCTTATACACGTATCTTTTTTAGACGCGTGTTAGAACAATATTTCTATCATCCTGAGCGAATGTCGAACAAAGGGTGGTTAACTACTAGGCAGATATGCACAACATTCGGCATAGCCTATTAAAAATGCGGTTTTTTTTCTCATAGTTTGGGGATCATGAAGTATTTACATTTATTGTTTTTTTTGCTGTTATTATTAGGGGAATTAGGCGAAGTAATTGGTAGGGTTGCCTCTAATTTATGGTATTTTTTCTGAGGTATAGTACAGCTGATATGGTATGTATTTACCAGATAAGAAATGGGCGTGTTGGATATAAATCTTATTGAATAGAAATAAAGTGCTTCAAAGAGAGTTAAATATTACAAATATCTTAAGAACAGCTTACATTTACAGTTACATGCGGGTATAAGGAAAAGCTTCGAATAAAGCAGAGATAACCTTACTTAAAGACAAAAGTGTGCCCAACTCTATATTACAAACATATAGAAAGAAGTCCATAGATAACCATATGGTAGGCCGCAATACGTCTCTAACATACAAAGAAAAATGTCTGGCTATTTTATAACCTATCGTTATTTTAAAACTGAGAAACTATCGTTTATCATCAAATCTGAATTGATCCTGGAGTTCTGCGATGATATTAGCATAGATTTAATCTGTGATATTAGGATTCTTGTTAAACGTTTTGGCGCACGGCGCGACGGTTGCTCTACCATCGTTTTCAAATGTTGTAATTTTGAAAAAGACATATGATTTGCAAATTAGGAAATTTATTGGATATAATAGGAAATTGTTTGAAATTTCGACAGAAGCTAACGCCTTTTGATAAGTTAGGAAATGTTTTAAGGAAGAATCTGTTTGACAAATATCCAAAAAACAGTTTCTTAGATGGATATCCACTACAGTCCATATTCACTTTGTTCCATCAAGAGTCAGAACCGGTTTAAATCCGTCACACGTACACGCAGTCATTCTCTTGGCGTCCCGTCCCAACAAATATCAAGTTGAGTACCTGATTACTTTGTCGGTTCAAATCGATTGTGGTTGTTCCAAAAACCGTTTTGATGATTCTTTTACGGTAATCAAATGGCACAAAAAATTATCGTCTTTTTCGAGGGTTGGTTATGCGAGTTTGCGCAAATAGACCGTGCATCAGCTGATTTTATTACATTAAAATGATGGTTTTGGAATTTATTGGTTTACTTATATAAAGTACTTAAATGAATGAACAAGATTGGCCAAATGAACAAAAAAAGGGAAATTGAAGATTTACGACAAAATGGATTTACTGGTATATTTGGTATTAAGATTGATCTGCAATAAAATAGATAACCCCATAAAAGATCCGAAATCGTATATAAATCTCTACTCACTTCAGGAGAGAAAAGCAACTTCAGTTTTACTTTTAATTTATACAATTAGAAAAATAACTTCTAGTAATGTTATTAAAATAATTACCTACATGAGATATTAGGTACATGAAACCAATATTATATTGGCTATGTCAAACCCGACGACAAACCTTTATTTTTGCTGCATGTTTAATTAGTATGCGAAGATATGAGAATACGAGACGTATTTCTTGGCTTTCGCAGATCTCGACATGATGGGGGGTGTTGAGGAGATCAGCATTAGAATAACACATTGCCAGAAAAATTTGGAAGTGTTGATAAGTTTTAGGGGACACTTCGAGCAAATTTACTTACTCTTTTAAAAGACAGCGAACAGGACAAGAGATCAAATAAACATTTAGCTCTCAAGAAGCAGAATGAAAATTGAAAATACCATATTACAACAAAAGTTCCAATAGTTCTATCACTTAAAATGAAGAAACATGAGGGACAATGCGCACTTAACTAAATCATGAATTCTTGTCCATAATATCCCTGGGTGACAATTTCAATCTAAAAGAAGTGTGGCTAACATACCTTTATATAATATGGTTCCAAGTAAGATTTGTACCGAATAAATACAGAGTAAGTATTTGCTTTATACAGAATTATCGCAGATATTTTGTATATTAATTTTCTCATACACATTATGTATACATACGTGTATCCTTTGCCTTCGAAAAGAAGTAATACAAGTACTTTATGCATTTCATAATCAAACTATACAAAAAGAAAACATACCGTTTCATAATTTTAAAACACAAACTGTGTGCTAAAAAACAAAAAACATGGAATTAACACAGTTTATTAATATCAATTGAAAAAAATTATTTTTCCTTCAAGTACTTCATTATTCTATTTCCTGGTGCTAACAGATCGTTCTTTCTCTTCAACTCTTTCACTTGTTCCGTATGAACTTCTAATTTGTCAGCTTCAATTTGCAGTACTTTCTTTTTTTTACCTGCTTATTGCTCTGCTATGTAATGTTTTATCAAACTTCTCTTTCATTTACCTTGTTAGGACTACTGATGATCTCTTTTTTCCCCAGCGGTTTTATTTGGCTCTTCGTTATTGGGGTTTGCTATTTCATCGAGACGCTAATATAACATTTCAGGCCTTATATTTTTTCTCCTACTAAATATTTCATCAATTTTTTCGACAAAGAAAATATTTTCTCGTCTGCTTCTTATTTTCAATATATATTTTATAATTCCTATCCAAAATCTGCCACCTGCTTTCAATATTATTTGCCGCCAAATGTATGTTAAAACACTCACTAAGCTTCTTCGAAAAAAGATAAATTTTTAATACTTTCGGGAATATTGAAGGAACAGACATGGTTCCAGTGATACGAAATTATACTCATATTCGCCCAAACAACATCGATCATGGAACTACGTATGTGAAACAAACCGGTGGGCATTGCTTTTTTCTGGCCTAAAACAAATTGATTTGTATCTTCAACCTGAGCATGGCTTCCGAAGGTCATCTGCATCTCTATTGGCAGATTCTAAAGCTACAGTAGAACATCATGATGGCTGGCGATCTAACGCGTTTGCAGAAAGCTTTATTGAAAAATCAGCTGAGAACAAACGAAAAGTAGCACTAAAAATTCTTGGTAAAATGGGAGAAACTTGAGTAAAAACCAGACACAAAATGAAGCAAAGCTATCAGCCACTGCCTACTGCGACGACCATTTCCAATAAACACAATTTCATTCTATTAACTAAAAGATCTGCAAATATCGCCGCTTGCTCGGGAATTTACTTCAAAAATTGTCACGATTTTTCCATTAACATTTGTGACAAATAACTTCTGTCGTATTTACAGTTTTGAATAAATAGCTTAACATCTATTATAATACGTACTGTATTTCTTTTGTCATTAATTTCAAATAGAAAAATAGTAATGGATATAGTTTCTTAACTCAGTTAGATAAGGCGTAGATAAGGAAATTCTACAGTACTGAGTTCGGTAAAGAAATCACTAGGCTCAATACCTTAATATGTAATTTTCCGGAATAATATCAGGCACCTAAATATATGATTTTTGATACAATATGAAATAATAATTATTTGCGTGACAGTGCTGGAAGTTAATTTTTATCGGAGCAAGCAGGAAGTTCTGTAAAATTGGGTACTTTCCAGGCGTATAACCTACAATGTTTTTCTTTCAACCGACACAGTAATGTACCGTACTTTTTAAGTTGTTTATGGGAAAATTTATTTTGAGCAAATCCTCTAAATATTTATTTAAAAAAAAATAAATGTATATCAATGACAATGGCAATTCTCAATTAACAAGTTTAATATAATAATTATTTATTTATAAACAAACAAATCGTTGTGTTTTTATTCAATGATGCGTTTCATAACTAAACGACAAAATATTTGATAGTTTCAAAGAAGTAATAATTGATCCGGTTCCTGAGGAATCAAACTTATTTTATTGATTTTCTTTAAAGATAAGCCGGAATATTTCGGTAATAGGAATTAACGTCACAAGTCCGAAACGTGACTAAAACCATATCCCAGACGGTATCTGACCTAAATTCCTCACTATTATGCATTTTCAAACTTTTTGACGCTCCCTGAAATTTTTTTGCTACTTTTGTATCTATTTTAATTTGCTGATTTCAAATATGACCTCGATTTTTATCTATCACCCATAAGTTTTTAGAAAAGAGGGGAAGAATATAAAATACGAGAAAACCAAACAATAAAAAATATAGTGAATTTTACGAACTTAAAAGTAAATATACTTTATTTTGGACCTTAATAAAATAAATTATTTTATTGTCTTTTTTCCTTTGCATTCTCTGAGATCGATTTCAGTTTCGAGGGACCAAAAGTAGTCCGCCAATATGTTTGGGGTCCATTTCCCACTGTACCACTTCTACATTTGAACAATATGCTGGTGAAATTTTTCCGTCTTCATCTGAAACTGCACGTAAGTTTTCGGGAAAGAATCTCAAATTCGAATGAAATAAATGCAGCTTAAGTGATATATTGGAACCCAGTTCCTTGTAAGATTGGATAAGGTATTCAACTAGTTCTGCTCCGATTTTATTTTATAGAAAATTGCTATACACATAGACATAGAATGCCCTATGTGCTTTTTCTAGAAGTGCAGTTTCAAAATTATTGCCCTTGAAATCAGAATACTTTAAAATAGATGATTTATTAATGCCCTTATTTGTGTCTCAAAAGCTGTCTGACAAATTATTAAATGATACCGCAGTTTATGGTCTCATTACCGTCTTTTGGCATTGGGCATCGTTACATGTCATCAATTTTTCCCCTTATTTAGTTTCTCTCAGCAAAAATATGATGGCCACGAAGTTTCTTTAAAAACCCACATTCATTAAGATTTAGTTTCACATGTATCGTCCTTAATCTACAAAGAACTTGTGCTATAAATTGAATTGTGATTTAACACGTGTGCTATAACTTTTTAGACAGGTTATCTACGCTTTTTTCTCATTTTCTTAACTGGTCGTAGGAAAAACTTTTCAGCTGTATTGACTAACATATAACTGTTTTATCATCACCAGGACAACTCCAATTGCTAGACCCTATACGTCTGTTTTAAGCATAAAACTATTAGTTGGAGAAAAATCAGGATCTTTTAAAATAAATGATTTATTAAAGCCTTTATTTGTGTCTCAAAAACTGTCTGACAATCTGACGATCAGCGAAACTATATATTCGTTTTTATCAAATTATTAAATGGTGTCGCAGTGTGTGCTCTTATTACCGTCTTTTGGCATTGGGCATTGTAATATGATCAATTTTTCCCTTTTCTGGTTTCCCTCAGCCGAAATTTTAATGGCCACGAAATTTTATTAAAAACCCACATTCATTAAAATTTAGTTTTACATTTATCTTCCTTAATCTACGAAGACTTTTTGTAATATCTGTGAGTTAGTAAAGTGTTAAGAAAATGTATGAGATGATCCAAGTAAATAAAATAATTCTCCCAATTTAACTCAGACATCGCTATAGCCAGCGCGCGCGAAAAAGCAACGAAGCCTATTTTCAACCCCATTGGCCGTCTTGCCATTTGAAACTGTCTGCAATATGCAGTAAATGCGATATATTCGCGATAGTTCTCATCTAACTATATTTGATAATATCCTTGAGATAAATCAAGATACGAAAAATTCGTTAAGCCACCTAAAGGATTCAAAATTTAAGTGATACAGGCATGAGGAAATTTTTCGTCATACAGGCCTTCATTACAGCCGGTGATCAGTTACCATTCATATTAACTTTTTTGGAAAAAACAAGTAATGACAATTTGCTGGTATATTGTGTCTTTTTGGCGTAAGGTAATTGATATACATAGAAAGTAGCCCAATAGTATGACAAAGTTCAATAGATTTGTATTTATTTGCAATACAAAAAAAATGTTTAATAAAAGTTGTAGAGAATCAAGATATCTATATTCGAATATTCAGAGTGTAGTGAAAAAATTGATTTTTTCAAATACTTAAGACACTATTTATTTTTACATATTTCAATTTCCTTCAAAATTTCTCATGTGGTAGTATAATTGGTTCTATATATTTTTGCGCCATTGCCAAATTATTTAAAAACTTCGTCAGATTTACGAAGAAACATTGTACGATAAAAGATTTAATGTCTGCCAATGAATAAAAAAGTAAAAACAATTCACATCGTGAAAGACAAAGGTTGTGGAGACTGATAAACTAGAAAGTATTGATTATTTCCTACAGAGTGTTTTTACACAGATAGCAGCTTTACAAACGTTAAACTTTAATTTTTCAGATGGGCAAGCCTATATTTGATTAACTTGTTTTGACTTTACACCGCCTTTAACTTCTTTTACGATATATCTTTGCTAATTTAGCCATTTTTTTTTTAGTATAAGAATCATCTGTATAACTCGCCATTATTCAATGTTACCATAAGTTTTCTGGTTAGCCATGACTGACAGAATCTAAACAAAATCTGTTATTTTAAAAAAACGTCTCTTTTGTCAGCTTCTTCGCAATTTTCTGTCAGTTAAAATTCTTTGCGTTATTTGTACTTCAGAATCTTTAATACGAATTTTTCTAATGCTGAAATGATTGAAATGGTGTATGTTCTGGACGCTGGTGATAAAAATTCTTTATGGCCGTGCCGTAAGAATGTACCAACAAAGTTATCCAGATGTCACCCTATGTATTCGAAGATATTTTTCAAATATAGACCTCTTGATTCCTTACAACTTTTAATTGATTTTTTTGCAAATAACAACATAGCTATTGAACTTTGCCACACTATAGAGAGAGCCACCCCATAGATAGAAAGCTCCCGGTATTATGTTTATAAATTTTATACGTCATAAGCTGTATGGAATTATTTTCCTCTTTACTTAAATGATTGTTTTCACTATAATTCAGCAATCCCTAGACTCAGCGGTATATCAGACATTGAACTTGAGGTATCTCAGACAATGAACACACGCTCGAACTAGCATGCCAGAAAGCAGAAAATGACATTGATGAGCCATACCCAATCCTTGGCTTCACTCAGATGCAAATTACCTAGCCACAATAATATTGGGGAAGCAAAGGTTCACACAAAAGCGTGACTGCTAGATAAGGGATTAGTAAAGTATATATTTATCCTATAGGACGCCTTAGCTTGGGAATATATTATGTAAGCAATTCATTTATTTATGACAGATATTTTTTAAATGCAATTTATATAAATAGCATAATATCTTGGAATACCCTTGAACTTGAAGATATTTTTCCATTTAACCAATTCTTGCTGCCACCAAGATTTCACCCTGTTAAGAGCTTTTTGATAATCGGCATAGCATCAGTTTCAAAACATAAAAATTTGACGCCCAATCTCCCCACACCTATCACAGTTTAAATTACCTATGCCCTATCATGAACGGTTAACTGTATAACCATTGTTTATATAACTGATCCTCAATCAAGACCAGCAACTTGGATGATTTGTTTGTGTAAACTTATCCGCCTGTTTTCATGAGGCAGTAATAATACACATAAAGCAAATTGACTTAGGTCTGGAAAAAAAATATTTACCCTCAAAATTCGTGCTCTGACCTAACTTGCAATAAAAAATTTAATTCTTCTTCATCTGGCAGGTCCTCCATTAAACCTCAAGGTCAACAGACATGAAAAGCATCGAATCATCGAAATTTCACTCTAATGTCGCATTGACTTAAAAGACGACTTAGAAGTCACTCCGTAGTTCAGTATCAATATATTTTTTTTAAAATGTATCAACATCTAGAAATTATCGTACATCCATCCATTATTGACCATACATCATATCCTGCTTATAATTATCGTACAAATCCGATAATTATCGTACATCTGGCAACACTGAAGCGCGCTCACGGTTTAAGATAACTAGCGTCTCGCCGGTACAGGGAACCTTGATCCCGAACGTTTATGTCGCTACATGCGTTGATTAATGTTTACATTTGTATTTTTACATTTCCACTTCACCTTACCAACTAGAGGCTTCTCAAGCGAACCCCACGATTAACTCGACCACGTAGCTTTGCATGTTTTCGTTACATAGCGAATCACATTAAACGAACTTGCCCTACTGTACGTAAAGAAGTTTCACTTCAAAAATAAACTGATGGTTTTGCTTTTGCTATAAAGGAAACCATTCTTTAGAGAAGAGTTGGATTTATTTATTAATTATACGTATTTAGAATAATCAAAATTTAAAACATCAGTTCCTTCGGTTTAATCTCCTGTCTCTCTTCAATAATAGAGCAGATGGCAAAGGCACCGAACATTAACAATAATGTTCGGTGGCAAAGGTGAAAAGCAAATTTGATAGTCACTGAATATTATATAACCCTGAAACTCATTTTTGAAGTGATAACTTCTTTTGGCGTATTTAGCACATTTTCTCCTAGGTAGTGAACTGACTAATCCGTCACGCTTAGCTACTTTACAAATTTAGCATTTTTGTCGAAAACGACCGCGAGTGAAAATTTAGGACTTTCACATTTTTAGGCAACACATGTGCGATTTTTCAAAATTTAGCTTCGATATACGATATATACTGTCAAAAATTAATTAATTTTGATGAAATGTTCTGCACACGTTCCCGTTGACAGTCTTCCGAACCCTACAGCAGAAATTGGCAAGAATCAAAAAATACCAGTATTTTTTTAACGTGTATATTTTTAAAAATAAGCCATTTTAGGTGGTTCTAGCGCCGAAAAACTCGCATGGATCAAGAAAACTGAAAGACAGTTCGATAGGGAGTTTCTAGATCAAAAACTTTCCAAATACTTTTCTGTTTCGATAAGTGTCAGGAAATGGACTTTTGAGGGAAACATAAAAACATCGATTTGTAGATCTAAAAATTTGGGGTTTTATTGTTTTTTCTCCAAAAATTATTTTTATATATTATAAAAATTAATAACCTGGCAAGAATTTACGTAAAAAACATACACTTTGAAATGATGATACTTTTTATACACGTTATCATATAATAAATACTTTATTACTGGAAAATCGCATAACCTGTAGCAATCAAACTTTCGTGCATTAAAGAAGAGGCTTACGGGTACAACATTCCAAAAATCGCCTCAATACGATTGAAAATGCCGAATCGTTGATTTTTTTGATTTTCAATTTGCAACATCTGCCAGCCAATGTGTAGCTATTTTCAAAAAATTTCCAGATTCGTAAACCTCGATATATTAGCTATAAAAAAAGTTCTATACGAATTTTCCGTACGAGATAGGGAAATCCGATAAAATCGAGTTTAAGAGGATACATGCAGAAAAACGTAAAAAAATCACCTTTTCCATACTTCGGCTTATTTACATGCATCAAAAGCTCTGCTATTAATGCATTATGCTAAATTTGAAGGAAATAGGTCTTCCAATATTTTTGGCATGCCGTTTTGGTTAAAATATGAACATTTATTCATTCAGTTGCTTGAAATCTCTTTGAAATTAACTTGAAGCCGGAAATGGGTCAGGATCTGAACATCTTGAAATTTTTTGGTAATTCACTGCAGTTTTTGTCGATATTATAGCAATAACACTTTCAGCATATCGATGCGTATAGATTTTGTGGTAAGTAAGTAGATTTATTTGCTTGAAATCTCATTTAAAACGATTTGAAGAATGGAAAATGAGCCAGGATCGGAGTTTTCATGTGGCAAACAGCGATTTCTGCCGGAGGTTTCGAGGTAAAATTCTAGTTTAAACATGGAAACCCATAACGTTTGTGGCAAATCCAATCAAAACGTTTGTTCATATTGCAACAATTCGGATTTTTCTTCCATTTTTGTATTTTACAAAAATTACCAGGTAGGTACAGGGGGTTTTTTTTATAACTGAAACACTCAGCAACTTTCTTATTATTGAAGATAAAACGTAGGTTCAAATTGGAAAATTGCTTGATAAATTGTAGCGGATTTTAATGCTATAACGATTATTTTTTTAAAATGAGACATCCCGTATATTTTTCATTTTTGAATTCCGTGAAAAATTTGCCTTTCAAAACTGCTAAACACTCTTTAGATAAATGTTGTATAGTTTTTGAGACTTGATACTAACCTAACGTGTGAAAAAGCAAATAATTTATAACTTTAAACGTAAATATCTTGATAACTATACAAGATATCCAAAGAGCGTATAGTAGATTTAAAAAGCCAATTTTTCAGGGAATTTAAAAATGAAAAAATATACAGGGTATCTCATTTAAAAAAATTATGTATACCGATTGCGATAAAAAATAGTTATAGCATTATAAATTTCGCTATAACTTATCAAGCAGTTTTCCAATGTAAACCTACCTTTTATCTTCAATAATAAGAATGTTGCCGAGTGTTTCAGTTATAAAAAAACACCCTGTACCGGAGGCAGATTTGAGATTTCTTCTAGAGGGAGCCGCTCAGATTTGAGATCAAAATAAGCAAATTGTGTGTACACATACTACATAAATATATTTAAACAAACATGGCAACAAAACATTATTAACTAAGGACTCACTCATTAAAACAAGAAACGTTCTAGTTTATTCTTAAACAAATAAAACATAAATTATGGAGAAAGAGCAACAAAAGACAACATATGAATACTAGGGATAATTAGTACACTGCTTTTAGATGTTTGAAAATAGTTTAATGATATATTTTTCTCTACATATGTTTCGGCTTGATGAGGCATTTATGAAGAGTAGTTGAGTACTAAAATCTAAATTGTTATACCCTACTAAACCGTCTGTCGGTATTTTGTTTTTATTGCACTGTCAAAAATTATGCAGGTGTTTAAAGAGCAGGTCAGTTGGTCGTTCGTATTTAAAACGTCTGTTTTTTGTGACTTTTCACGGTGGACAGATAGTAAAGCCAGGCCATTGAGTGGATCTGCTGCCATAATAGCCTTTAAGTAGGATTTTATATTCCGAAGAGTGCAAAAACTTCTTTCTGCAGTAGCCACAGAAATAGTTAAAGTGCACATTATTTTTAATGAATTATATACATTTGTATAATAGTTCCTGTCACATAAACTTGGTTTATATAATCGCACCTCGCCCATAAACTGTATTAGTGTAGGGCTTCCCATTAGGCCGCCAAAGTTTCTTAATATGATTTGTAAACGGTTCATTAATAATTCACTATCAGATATTTGTTTGAGGGTATTCTGAAAAAGGACATTTAAGCTTAGAATGGAAATACCACTCTCATTAAAACGACTTTTTAGATCAACCATTATTTAGATCAACCACTAAATTGCCCAAAATGGTAATAAATAGTACCCGCTTCCAATAATCCATGGGTGACATCTCTTTGAAATCCGAAAGTGTAGATGTTTTTGTTTGTCTACCACAGAGTGGAGGATATTTAAGATCTACTTCCAGTTTTTGTAAGGTTTCTTCAACCTGTCTTAAAATCACTGGCGCAAAGTAATATATCAGCATTTGCACATTTTCTGTCCAGGATATCAACAAGATCTTTTATTTTGTTTGATGCTAAATTTAAGTCAATATTGCAACTTTGAAGATATTTGCTAAAAGGTAAAGTTATGCCAAATATGTATTTTAAAAAAAATTAAAAATTCTTCCAATTTCACATCACCAGCGTCAATTCGAAATCGAAGGAGGGCTTAAAAGCAACCATCGTTTTTTGCAACAAAGTTCTAGGGGGGATGGGGGCACTGCCTTGTACACCATATCAAGAATTATTTGTTAAGTTTTATTTGCATATAAAGTAGGACTAAATGCCATTTCTTATACAGTTTTTGATGTTCACTTCTATCGTTTTAGAAGTTTTCATTTCTATCGTGCGGTATTAAGGACATAATATAACCTTTTTTTAATAGCTCCCCTGAAGTCTTAAAAGATAGATTTGTAGTTATTAGATGATAAAAATCAAGTTATTACGTTTTAAACTTGCAACATATTGAATGTATATTAATTGAAGGAAAATACAAGCTTTTGGCTATTCAATGTTTTCCATACTGATTTATATTCTTTTATGCAACAAATGGAATGTATATTCATTGAAGGAGAATACAAACTTTTGGCTATTCAATGTTTTTCCATACTGATCTATATTCTTTAATGCAACATATTGAATGTATGTATATTCATTGAAGGAAAACACAAACTTTTTGCTATTCAATGTTTTCCATACTGATTTATATTCTTTTATGCTAGATACTAGGCTCTCCAGCAACCTGAAAACAATGTCTGAAAGACGGTTAAATAAACGTAATAATTTAGAGATGATTTACAATTTATTGCAAAATAGGCAAAAAAGCGGGATCCAATTTTAAAAATTATCAATGTCGTCATATCTATGCTGAAAACAAAAAAGTGATTAAATCATAGCCCTCTATATAAACAGTAGGTAATTCAGGTATCATCATAAAAAAATTCATGTCTTCCATAACACTGTCTCTTTTGGTTTCAGGGAAATTCATAATGAACTTCTACATGTTTCACACCATTTAAAAGTGTTTAAAAAATAGGCTACATAATGTCCCGTTTTTACAAAGATTTGTTTTAGTGATTTGCCAAAAAGCAATTTTCATCCAAACCGTACTTTGTTCAAATAGAAATCTGATCAACTCTTGTAATAATATTATATAGTAATACATAATATATTTAGATGCCTTGAATTAAAGCTTAACCAAAAACTACTTAATTTTCACTGCAAAGGCTGTACAAATACCGCTTTAATATTCACGTCAATTAAATAAATTTTCTTCAGTGTTTCATTATCCTTTAGAAAAAATTAAGTGACATATTTAGGTGAACCTCTTGGTGCTTAATTTCCCACTGTGGTTTCAAACTATTTAAATGATCTTTAATTTCAATATGCGCATTGAATAAGTATAATGTAATATGTTATTTGAAAACATGCCATTCATTTTAAGCAAAAAGTAATACTTGATTAACTTGCACAATATACTCTTAAGAAAAGCGAGGAAATGCGACAAGCGGGTTCAATATAATTTTTGCCTGGAACTTTTTAATTCCGCCCTAATATCATCCCGGGGCCCTTTTCTCAATTTCGGCTTCGGTTTGCGACGTCTCGATTCGTCCCTCAGGAGGGGCCCTTCGGCCGTAAAAACTTTCTTCTGGCCCTTTTGTCCTTAATTTTGCGATCATATATGCCCTTATGGGCTCTTAGCCGACGTTTTTTACGCCTGGTTTTGATTGCAAAACAAAACGTGTTTTCTCGATTTTTTCCGTTTTGGATCAAATTTTCATGAGATATTGTATACAAAATTTACTCAAAGCTAAAATCTATGTGTTCTGATATATCGAAGTGTGCAATATTCACGATATTTGACGAGTAATCAAATATGTACCTATACAAATTTCAACATAATGCCGGTCCTTCCTTTTCTTCAAATTTTACTATTATTATGTAAAAGTCCGAAAAGTTAGCTTGGACCAGATTTCAGGAAAAGGAATAGTTGATAATCAACACCGTTTGAAATAAAAAAAATCTAATTTAATTATTTGAATTTAAATTTCTAACCGTCTAGAAATTGGAAGCATTTATGACAAAACTAAACGTTATCTCCCTCATCGTTACTTACTTGTCCTGGAGATATGTCACAACTCACAACATAAGATGTAATTCTTGCGAAACTATGGGGGCAGTTTTGATGGATTAGTGGCAAAAAGATGTGCCACTTTCAAGTCTTTTCCAGACAGTAATTACTGTCCGGCCTAGGCCGCCATAATGCTACTTTCTTAAAGAAAAGGTTTCTAAAAAGTTATCCTTTCTGGACAGTTGCCGAAGTCATTCCCCATGATATAAATTGTAATTATAAAAATTATTCAAATCTGACATAGAAGTTATCGGAAATATTATTTTAGGATTACTTATTTTTTGTTATAGCATGAAAATTTTCCATATTATGAGTATTTTGTATTTTACTAATCACTTAAACCCCAGTCCCCGTTTCCTTCGTTTTTCTGTCTGATTTCAAATAGTTGTTCGTCCCTCGGGTAAGGTGTTTAGATTTCTCTTAAGTAGATTTCGAGTTTCAAGTCTATAATATTTGAATTATCAACCTGGTGTAAACAATTAAACATTAGTTTAATAAATATTTACACCTCCATTACAGACCGTGTACGGACTGTAATATTGGGTAAGGACCGTACCGTTTCTTTCTCATTATCTCTAGCTCATACCCGTGGGCAATATCCAAAATTTGCATATGGAAAATGCTTCAACTATTTGATTTTTTATATTACTGCCAATGAAATTTTGGAAGCTACTAAACGAGACTATCTGATTTAAACTATTAAAAAAGATAACTGTAAGAATAATTTACTATATCATTTTATATATTTGTCGATAAAAATTGTCCAGAAAGAAATATGCACCAGTAACAAATGTATTTAGTAATGACTAAGACACCAAATAAAGTTTAATAGAATATTTTAGCTATGAATAACAGCTTAATACTCAATTTTACACAAAAGATGAATGCAGCGGAAAAATATTTTGATGATGTGTAGCAAGATTGAGCACCAGATTTATTGTAAATTCGAATGCTTGCTGTGGATGATACAGGGACAAAAGATAGACGTAAGCTACTGCCAATGAAAAATGATCAGTATATGAAGGTTGCAAAATACAATTTGTGAATTTTTGTTCTTTAAAATGTATATGTTTTACATAAAATTATTTTTACGACACTCACCGAGATATGACATATTATCGTCATTTTATCAAATACGTTTAGCATTCATATTATATAAATAAATCACATTTTCACACACACACATACTAACGTACTATTCTCACAGACACAGAAGGACTAAAGGTGCAAACCTGATCCTACCTTTACCCTATTTTCATCCCTTACCTAGCCAACACCGCATGTTTCTAAAAAAAGAACCGATCACCGATCGAACTATTATCGATTGCCCCTCAAATTCTCAACAATGAAATCCTCATATGAAATCCTATTCATAAAAAACTACCCCTCGAGTTTTTTGCACCCTCGGAATCGCTACCCCAGAGATTCTTCACCCCCCAGTTTTTTTGCGCCCCTTCTTGCGGTGGTTTAGATGACTCGTCCAGTGTCGTACTATTCATTAAAAAATGCATGCCATTAGATGATATTGTTTTGTTATTAAAAATACACATAGCTAAACAAAGCCATATTTGAACGTTATATATTTTAATAGCTATTTTCTTAAATAAGCCATAATAATGAAGGTGGTTTCTGAGTAGTGTAATATATACATAATGACAGTAGGTACTGTCATTATTAAAACATACAATATGATTATTAATATTTATGAAAAGATTCAAAATATAAATAAAAACAATAGTTTACATAGGCAAAGGTCAAGAAAAACTGTCTAATACTGTAAGTGTACGTTTTAAAAACAGTAGTAATTTTTGTTTGATATATCGAGTCGAAATGACCGCGAAACGGCTTAAAGCTTAAAGCATAGCTTCCCCAGCAGAACTGGGTATTGAAGTTATTTCAGAAAACGCACTGGCGTAAATTTCCTAACATCTTCTGTTGAAAGGTGAGTATCATAAGCATTCGAACTTACGTGGTCTCTTCAGTAGCACAAACAAGTCCTAGAGATATGTAATAAAAGTTTGCCCAACCCAAGATCCGAGTTTCACAAATTTACGTTGTGCATACAAAAATTCTTCCAAACTATCAGAAATTATATTTTTCTCTTCCTCCAATCGAATAGTTTACTTTAGCTACACTAACACGACCATTATGGGTCTAGAGCGATTGATGAAGATTAATTTTATCAAAGGCACTGAATTTCAGGGTAACCTTTTTTAAAGCTTAAATTGTAAAGAATTAGGTACTATTGATTGATTATGGAAATAAACATTTCCTTTTACGCGGCGACTAGCTTAATATTTTTAATCGAATTATTTGAATATATTAAAACAATACATATTGTAGAAAAAGTTCCGAAGCATGCAACTTTATCTAAATCGGATGGTAGATAATTCTCAATAAATTAATTAAATTGCTTAATTAATTTGGTCAGGTTTTACTATAAGTTCAGTGAATCTTCGAACCTGTAACTACTTATTTTTCTGTTAGAGAGCAGTTTCCAAATCAAAATAGGATTTAAATTATATCTTTGGTAAAGAATATGCAAAATAAAATAATTAATAATTATCTGCTACCTAAAAAATAAGGTTTCAAGAGGTAACCAATTACATCTAGATATAAATCTTCAATAAACTCTATGAACAGATGCTATCCTAAATGTCGGCTACGCCACTGTTCTTGCCATTTCCAATCAAATTATACACGCTAGATATAGAAAAAAACGTCGCTAACGGCATTAATTCCCAACGATATTTCTGGACCACATGAGTATTACGTTTGTAATCCCAGGACTTTTTTTGTATATTTTTTTCTGACCTATATGGTCATTCATTATATCGCTCTTTTGATCTAAATGGTCACTAATCTGATTTTTATGCGTCAGTTGGTCTTTTTTCGGGTTGCATAAAATTTAATATAATTTGTCCATTCGTCTTTTCCGTTAGAGAATAAATGACCTTATATGTAGGGCTTTCATCAGTCATCATCTTTGTCACGAGAAAAAAAGAATTTATCTGCATTCATTTAGTAATATAAATATTAAATAATCTTTTCGTAAGGGCATCTATTACAGCACTAGTGTCATAATGATTTTTCATAAATGAAGGTAACCTAGAAAACTGAATTAGGCTATGTAATAAGCATTAAGTGCTGCATCATTATTCTTGATGTTAGATCGAATTGATATCACGTCTTAAATTAATTCACTAGATCATGTCAGTTTGACTGCGTTTGTACAGAGTATACCATTTTTTTACTTAGGCAAATCTCTGCTTATTTTCATTTGCATTTGAATCTTGGAACGTTTTGTAAGGTACTATATACATAGTGAACTATTACACTGGATCAAAATTCCTACACATCTACCGGTTTTTTATAATTATTGTCCTCTATTCTACTGTTGATAAGTATTCTACCCGGCTGGACAAACGATCCTCCAGACTGACATTAAGATTACCTTACAAGATTTGACGTTGTTCCGAGATCTATTATATAGAGTAATCGACTCTATAGTCGGCTTGACATCCCCTGATACATTCTTTGGAAATAAGTTTTATGATAAATTATATTAAGTGTCATGGGATAAAACATACCTGAGATGATGTACCTTACGCCCCCGATAGTAAACCAACCTTAGAAGCTCTCATATATTCTCTTTTCTTAATCTCCACGTTAATCTGTCCTATTTCTTTTCCGGTGACAATATTTTCTTGAATTTTTACTGGTTTTATAGTTAAAATATTATTGTTATTATTACTATTATCTACAAATACGTTTACTTTATTGGTTTCACATTGCAAATTCTAATTTTTTTTCATTATCTACTGCTACACTGTAAAATATACTGGAATATTTATTTGTTGATATCAATTCAGTTTTTCTTCTGATAATAATATTATTTCATTTAGTTCATTTATAGTTACATATTTACCACAAATAAGGTCTTCTTTACTTCTAATTACCTATTTCTTCATATAAAGCAACTTGAGTCAAGCCTGTAGCATTTTTTTATAATTGTCATATTTTATGATACTCTCTTCGATGTCAATTAAAGTTTCATCATCATTGTCTCTATAAGATACATGTTAGTCAATGATAACAGATTTAAATGTCTGAAGTATCGATTAATGTTTCTTGTTTTCATGTCTTACTTATTATTTCACTGGTATGTTTAAAATAGTTTCAAATTTCTCGTGTACTCTAGAAATTAAATATTATTGGCCATTAAGAAATATATATCAAAAAAGATATTCAATAATATTGGAATTAAGGCAGCCAATGTTTACATCATAATACCTCTGACTACATCATTTTGATTGCGTTAAATGGCAACGAATACATTTTAAATATATCGATAAATTCATTACTTTTGGAGTAGTAAATATTCATTTTCATTGCCATATCTGAATTGATATGAAAATGTCGCTCTTATATAGACGTCATTTATCAATCAATACGACCTTGTAAATGCAACACCACATCAAAAATTAACGAGATAAAAACACATAAAAGCTCAAACGAACCCCCAACTTCAAGATCGCATCAAAATCAGAAAACATCCCTTTTTCCCTCGTTTCCCTGTCTAATGGGAAATATTTTAAAAGCTCTCTACATGTTACTTTCTGCGGACGTCGTTCATGCGTGAATTTTAAAACCCGTGGGCTTTTTGCGGGGAGTTTTTGCAGCATGTCGTCCTTTTTATGTCTACGAATACCATATCAAAAGTCACAACATGGTCACAAGATGTTCCAGAAATCCATCGAATCTCCCATGTAGTTTGTGCCTAGCACCATAAATATTTATGTAGTAAGTTAGCGACCTTATTTATTTAAGTTGTAGAGAACCACAGGTACAGAACAAGAAAATACAGATCCGTTTTTTCTCAAAAAAGTACCGACTTTCGAGTTTTATTATGTCTTTACTACGTGTATTATGTCTCGAGGCTATCTTTTCAAAGATGGAATCCTGTGTCATAAGAATAGATAAAACTGTCTCCAAATTGATACATCAGAGAAACACGTTTCATATAACAACTTATAAATCACATATGATCTCCATTGAATAGATCCACACAACAACAACTGGAGACACAAGATTCGATCTTTGATAAAATATCCTTAAAAGAGACTTAATAAATACCGAAACGTCACGCGTCGGCCCTTTCTTGAGAAGAAAGAAATGTTTTTGGGTGTCCTGCACCTGTGATTTTTTATAACTGTGAATATTGGTACCTACCATTACCTCCTATATCTTTACACGTACATACAGAATTAGAAATCGTCATGCCAATTCTCAACACTATTTTCATATTTATATTTGATAAAAATTTTAATTGAAAAACCATAATGTTGACAACAAGAGTCTCTCCTTCTCCCCCCATTTGAACATACCCAAATATGATGATGTTTGAAATTAGATAAGTCATGTTTGAATGGTAATGGGCAGCTCATATTTCCAAAATGGAGATTGTTTCCAGAAGTGAAACTTCTTTAGGCTTGATATACCTGAAGAATAAGCTCTTATGAACACCTAACCGCAATAATCGAATTCAAGGTAATTTGGGAGCTAAACACAATGGCAAAATATATCGTTCTTGAACGAGCTCAGATTTTGCATTCACTTTACCTTCAGAAGGCTTTGAAAATCGTATATATAGTAACGTTCAACCGAATAGCGATATCCAAGAACCCCACCGAATTCAAGAACAAGTAATAGTGGTACGGGATAGAACAGAGATCGAGAAGTCATTAATGGGGCAATGCATTATTACATTCTTGAAGATGTTGACAATATCCAATTTGTTTATCTATATTTTATATAAAATAGAAACATTCATATCTTCAATGTTTATATTTTTGATTTTATCCTCAATCCTCCGAATGGTTTCAAAATTATCAAATAAAATTAATCTGCCTTGAAAACCATATCAAGGACCAAATAATGTTGATTTGGCATTATTGCTAAAACTCCCAAAAGAGAGATATTTTGATGCATGACACTAACATCTCTATGTCGTCTCTGTCTGCGTAAGACAGATAAGGAATAAACTAAAACCGAAAATCCTTCGATGAAACTGAAAGGATTCGTGTGTTTAGCCTGTTACGCTGCTATTTTATTTAGGTGCAGTTGTTTGAGTGATTTCGCTTTCCCCATAACATAGAGCAAGTGATATATGCTTACTGTGCAGACTGTTTAGAGCAGTTTGTATAGACATATTCATGTGACAGCTTGTAGTTTCCTATGACAAACGATAACATGACAAATTCAGGTTTATAACTTCTTGAAACGGACTCAATTATAATAAAAATCAATTATTTATGTGTATATTAATCATTAATCATGTCTTTATTTACAAATTATTCAATATTTCAATATATCCAGCTTTGGATCCAAGAAAGCTGCTTTTTGATCGCGATTTTATTATAGCAGAACCTTAGATTGAAGCTATTCCAGTTAATGACCTTTTACTACACATCATCTGCTTTTACCCCGCAAAATATGATTCGTTCTTCAGATAAGCAGCCGATTTGGAAAAACATTGCTTGCTCGCGCGATGGACTTTTACGAGTTTTCTGAAAATATAAACGATGATTGTCCTTCATTATCGATTGTGCTTCCATAGCAATACCTAACGCAAATTGAATTTTGATTATGTACGCATTAATTTTCGTTAATCTCCATTTTGTTGTTAATCTTCAAAAACATTTAATGTAGATAGGTACAATATTTCTAGATAATAAATAATAAATGAAGTTCAGATGGTTACTTCTAAAATGCGGTTCAGATCAATCTATCTAATTGTTCGCTTATCCACTGCACTGCATCAATAAGTGTGGATCGATCCTTACTTTTCAAAAGCAAAACTGCTTTCATAGTCAGGCCTAAGGCGGGAACAGACTAGCAAACATTGTTGAACAACAGTTGAACAACAGTTGATTAGCTGTTGGCGAACATAAACGTGCTGGAAGTTGACGAACTATTCGGAAAGATCGACCTACCTAGTTGTCTACTGGTTACTTGGTGTTCGTTCAGTAGTTGTATGTCTTGGCATATTCTTGTCTTTTAAAAATATTAAATGTTTATATACAAACCAGTGAGAAATATATAATTCCTATGTTACTTGGTCGGATTTTGTGGCACTTTTACCACATTTTCTCGTAAACTGGGTCTGCAGAACTTTCCATTTTCGCTCAATTTCTGCTCGTAAAATCCCTAAAGCTTTAGGTATATTATTCAATGCTGTTTTTGTTCTTATAAGCCTCATTTTGGGTGGTCCATATATTGGGATAATTTCTTATAAGTTCGATCAAGCTTATAACTTGCTCTTCACTCCAATCGTGAGATATTTTTAAAGAAAAACGGATGCTTACTGAATGCTGAATATACAAGTATCATCTAGAATGCTACAAATTTATGCCCTGCAGGTACACGCTGGCGATGCTGTTGGCGCACTGTTGACCGACATTTATTTTGAAGTACCGCCTCGGGAGCGAACATCGTACAACAGATCGTCAACAGCTGCGCAACAGTTGAGCAACACGTACACACTGTGCGAATTTCTATGTTGCCCAACTGTTGCTTAACTGTTGTTCAACAGTTTATTCTATTATTAACTATTCTTGGTATTGATCTGAACTAAAGTGTATGACATTCCTAACTTTCCCAACTTTATTAGAATATAAAAAAATAACACACTGATAAAAACTTGGCATGTATTTTATTTCAAACCTACAAATAATATAATCAAATAAACATTGTATATAAAAACGTATGCAAGAAAATAGTTATTTGTGTATTTAGAGCGCAAAGTAACGGATTGCCGCTTGAGAAACAATGTTACTGCGCGACGCGTAGCGGCATTTTCACAACATTTGAATTAAAAACTAAAGTCTTTTATTCTGCTATTATTAAGTTTTTTCTTTATCGAGATCAATATCAATCCTAAAGTCGGTCAAACTACGTACCTTCTGGGAACGATGTCGAGAGCAAAGTTTCTGAATTTCGTCGTTTTGTTGAAGCAGCTAAAACAAATGGATTTCCTGGTGCCCCAACAATTTTTGTTTATATAAATTTTCCCTCGTGTCTCTTTCTTTCGTGTGTGGTCTTATAATCTTTGTTAAGCACGGAGCCACATGTCCAACGTTTACTAGGAAACGGCCACTTTTACCATTTTTGTCCATGTTCATATTTTTATAAGTTAAACGTTTAACGCACCTTTTTTAAATGCAATACTGGCCAGCACAGCTTCTTTAGAGCTAGCACAGTCTAGCACAACTAGAAAAAATGCTAGCACAACTACATTTTTGAAAATAATAGATCACAAATGCGGGGGGGGGGGGCTAAGTTAACGTTTGGGTTTTTTTGAGGGTTGGTAGAGATAATGGTTATGCACAGCAAGCTTAGACCTAGCACAGGCTAGCACAACCATTTTGAGAGCTAGCACACCCCTACAGTTGAATATATAGGGGATGGGGTGAATTTTTGCTGGCCGCCCGACCCCACAGCTAATATTTTTCCGTCAAATTGCTAGCACAGTAAGCTTAGATCTAGCACAGGCTAGCACAACCATTTTAAGAGCTAGCATACCCCTACAGTTGAAATATAGGGGATCAAATGCATTTTTGCTGGCCGCCCCTCAGCTAATATTTTTCAGTCAAAACAACAAGCTTAGACCTAGCACAACCATTTTGGTTAATGGGAACGTGAGCTGCGATATGGACAAATTGGTACTCGAGGGTTTTTGGGATTAAAAACACGGAATATGAACATTAGGAACCCGTGGAACCTACCGGGCAGGTTCCAGAAAAAAATTTCGGCTGAAATCGATGAAGTCGGTGTAGCAGTTCGGACCAGAGCGATTTAAACGTAAAAATGTTTGGGAACCTACCGGCACCTATTTAGGTACCCAAAAGAGGTCGTGGAGATAATCGGATGAAATTCGGATTGGTGGGGTTTTCCACGACTGCGAGTTTGAATCTGACCTCAGCGGGAACCTACCGCAAATAGGTTCCGCGGTAGGAGACGGACGAGGTCGAAAAATTATATTCTTGGAACGAGACCCAAAAATTATTAGATCCGTTCACCTGTCCCCCCCCTCCCACCGCTTTGATTTTTTTTTCCCAAAAACGCTAGCATAAGGCCTTGAGATCTAGCACAACCTTTCACAATTTGTTTTAGCTAGCAGAATCATATTAATAATTTATGCGGAGGAGGGGGGGAGGGGTTGGTTAACGCTAGCACCCCCGCACCTTTATTATTTGCAATACTGGCTAGCACAGCTTCTTGGAGCTAGCACAGTCCAGCAAAACTAGAAACAATGCTAGCACAACTACATCTTTGAAAATAATAGACTTCAACTTTTTTTTCGTAAAGAACTTTTTTGTTTGTCTTTGTGGCCTCTATCTAAAATCAAAATTTGAAGATTTTAATTTCGATATGGATTAATTAAGGTTCCCCTAGGCTCCTACCCCGAAACATAATCAGAGGTAGGTTCCTGACGAGGTTGGATTCGAACTCAGGACCGTCCCTAACCCCCCTAATCCAAATTTCAGCCCTATAGGAGACTTAGAGACATGAATTGTTCTGGGTGGTTCCGGTCGGTCCCCTTTGTTCCTGTCCGAATATGGACTCGCTAGTTCGAAATTTACAACCCGGTAGGTTCCAAAAACCGTCCCCTAAATATAAAAACACGTTAGGAAGCGTTTTTTTTTCGAATTAATATTTAGGTGTCGAAAACGACGATTTTCCACTTTCGAAAAGTTTGGGTTAGTCAACTCCATTTTTTAAAATAATAGACCACAAAAGCGGCTATTTTGAGAGTTGGTAAAGAAAATTGTTATAGGAGTGTGCTTAGTAGCTACCACAACCTAGCACAACCATTTGAAGGGCAATTAGCATTACAGAGAAGCACCACCAGTGGCTATTGGAGGAAGATGTTTAATTAATTTGTTTCTAACGCTGACACCGCTGAGTAGCCGTTCATGAGAGAGCTTAGTGGATGGCGCTCGTAAGCGCTATAATGATGGCTAAATTGGGCAGTTTTAAAGTAAAACTCACAGTTTTAAACAATATAGACAAAAACTGATGTCGGCTCACCATATATGCTGACCAAATAATCTTGATCAGTAGTCATGATTTTCATTGTTTTGCAAGTTATTTTTTAATTGTGTCGATGTATACTAACCAAGACATTTTGGTCACCCGACAATGTGACACCGGACCTTAGGGTTACTATAATTCGTTAACGTACAAAAAAAAAGAAATTTTTATTTGTTATTTGTAGTTAATCCAAAAAATTAATTTTAGGATGCTTTAATGCCTTTGCTGTGTGTTTCTAGGTAATTAATTGTAAATTATTATATCTTATAATCTGTGAATCCTGCTTCAAAGCGCTGTGTCACAGAAAATATAGTTTGTGTAACTAAATTTTCTGTGGCTGTGTTTATAATATAGTGTATTACGTTTTATTTTATTGTTGTTTTTTCTAAAAGCGTTTTAAAATTATTCTCTACAGAGGTATAATAAATAAGATTTAAAGCAAAAGAGCAATACCTTGAAATTGGTTAAATAAAATATCTCATACATTAAGTTCTGTAAACTCTATGTTCTGTAAACTTTGTTTTTGTCAAACCCTTTTCTTTGGGATTTGGAGGCTTATGGTGCTTTCAGATCTTAACGTCCCATTAAACGCAACTAATACTTATGTGCTTCTATTAATAACAATAATGATAACAAAGATGTTTTATTTAGTTAATAAAGTACATTGAATTGTTTAAAAATTATTGAATTATTTCTTTTAACCTTCTTTCTTGTATTTCGCACAAAAATTTTATGTGACTGTAGTCGATTTTCTAAATTTGTCTCTTTGTTTATGTTTAACATATTAAATATATTATCTACAGCTGGGGCTACACTTTGTTGGTCCATGTAGAGTAGACTATAAAATTGTGCAATCTGAATCTAAACCCCTTCTCGAATCGCATAAATTAGGGTACATATAAATTAATCTCTGTAATAATAATTGCCCTAAAAATGGTTGTGCTAGCTGCTAAGCGCAGCTCTATAACAATTATCTTTACCAACACTCAAAAGACCCCAAACGTTAACTAGCCCCCACCTCTTCTCGCATTTGTGGTCTATTATTTTCAAAGATGTAGTTGTGCTAGCATTTTTCTAGTTGTGCTAGACTGTGCTAGCTCCAAAGAAGCTGTGCTAGCCAGTATTGCAAATAATAAAAGTGCGGTGGTGCTAGCGTTAACCCCCTCCCCCACCCCCCACCCCGCATAAATTAGAGGATCTCCTTATTACTATGAATCTGCTAGCTAAAACAAATTGTGAAAGGTTGTGCTAGATCTCAAGGCCTTGTGCTAGCGTTTTGGGTAAAAAATCAAAGCGGGGGGAGGGGGGACAGGTGAACGGATCTAATAATTTTTGGATCTCGTCCCAAGAATATAATTTTTCGACCTCGTCCGTCTGCTACCGCGGAACCTATTTGCGGTAGGTTCTCACTGAGGTCAGATTCGAACTCGCAGTCGTGGAAAACCCCACCAATCCGTATTTCAGCCGATTATCATCAAGGCCTCTTTTGGGTACCTAAATAGGTGATGCCGGTAGGCTCCCAATTTTTTTTCCATTTAAATCGCTCTGGTCCGAACTGCTACACCCACTTCATCGATTTCAGCCAAAAAATAAATTTTTTCTGGAACCTGCCCGGTAGGTTCCACGGGTCCCTAATGTTCAGATTCGGCGTTTTTGATCCCGAAAACCCTCGAGTACCAATTAGTCCAAATCGCAGCTCACGTTCCCATTAACCAAAATGGTTGTGCTAGCTTGCTGTTGACTGAAAAATATTAGCTGAGGGGCGGCCAGCAAAAATGCATTCCATTCCCTATATATTCAACTGTTGGGGTGTGCTAGCTCTCAAAATGGTTGTGCTAGCCTGTGCTAGGTCTAAGCTTGCTGTGCTAGCAATTTGACGGAAAAATATTAGCTGAGGAGTCGGGCGGCCAGCAAAAATTCACCCCATCCCCTATATATTCAACTGGAGGGGTGTGCTAGCTCTCAAAATGGTTGTGCTAGCCTGTGCTAGGTCTAAGCTTGCTGTGCATAACAATTATCTCAATCAACCCTCAAAAAAATCCAAACGTTAACTTAGCCCCCCCCACCCCGCATTTGTGATCTATTATTTTCAAAAATGTAGTTGTGCTAGCATTTTTTCTAGTTGTGCTAGACTGTGCTAGCTCCAAAGAAGCTATGCTGGCCAGTATTGCATTTAACAAAGGTGCGGGGGGGCTAGCGTTAACCTACCCCCCCCCCCCGCATAAATTAGAGGATATCCTTATTACTATGAGTGTGCTAGCTCTAAAACAAATTGTGCTAGGTTGTGCTAGATCTCAAGGTCCTGTGCTAGCATTTTGAAGAAAAAAATCAATGCGGGGGAGGGGGCCAGGTTAACGGACCTCTATATTTGCCAAGAGCGGAGTGAATATGGAAGGTATTAAAAAGCATGGAAGTTGACGATATGTAATGGCGACGTGAATGACGAATGTGAAAATTCCAAGATTTCCAATGGCCATCCACCCACATCAATTGACTCAATTAAAAAAAGCAAACGAACAGTAGCCCATATTCTGTAACTAATTATTGAATAAAAAATTATGGAAGAGCGGAGTGAATATGGAAGGAATGAAAAAGCACGGACGTTTACGGTATGTAGCGGAAGGCTACATTGAAGAATGTGAACATTCCAAGATTATCGTTTTTAGGAGAGGGTTCTAATGGCGAGCCTTGCACATCATTAAGTGTTCGTTTGTCCACATCAATCGACTGTTCAATTAAAAAAGCAGGCGGACTTTTCAGTTTGGCAATCTCTGGTGGCCCATATTTTGTAATTAATGTTAGTAATAGTTATCTTTCTCAAAATTAATTTCAATATTTTTGATAAGAATCGTGTTAATTACTTATTATGAAGCTAGCTCAAATATGTAGAAAGTTATGGCCAATAGCGGAGTGAATATGGACGGAATTGAAAAGCGCGGAGGTTGACGGTATGTAGCGGAATGCTACATTGAAAAATATGAAAAGCGGAATGCTACATTGAAAATGTGAAAATTCCAGGATTGCCTTCGCCAATAATATTTTAGGACAAGGTCCTATGACAAGCCTTTCACATCAACTGACTGTTCAATTAAAAACGCAATCGCACTTTTGAGTTTGGTCATTTCTGGTAGCCCATATTAGGTAATATTAGTAATAGTTATCATTCTCAAAATTAATTTCAATATTTTTAATAAGAATCGTAATATAATAATGCATATTACGTAGCTACCTCAAATGTATAGAAATGTATGTGTTTTTCAGTAATTTGAATAAAAAATTATGGCCAATAGCGGAGTGAATATGGAAGGAACTAAAAGGCATGGAAATCCACGATGTAGCGGAGAGTTGCATTGAAGAATGTGAAGATTCCAAAAATACCGTTGCCAATAACATTGTAGGAGAAAGTTTCAATGACGTGCCTTCCACACCCAATTGACTGCTCAGTTAAAAAGCAATCGGACTTCTGAGTTTAGCCATTCGTGGAAGCCCATATTCTGTAATTAATATTATAATCAACATTTTCAAAATTAATTTCAATATTTTTAATAAGAATTGCATTATGTAGCTAGCTCAAGCAATGTATGTATTTTTCAGTAATTTGAATAAAAAATGATGGCCAATAACAGAGTGAATATGGAATGAACTAAAATGCATAGAAGTTGGCAGTATGAAGAATATGAAAATTCCAAAATTGTCGTTGCCAATAAAATTTTAGCAGGGGGTTCCAATAACCAGTGAAAGGCCCGCAATTGGAACCTTCTGCTAAAATTTTATTTATTGACTTTTCAATTAAAAGAGCAAACCGGCTTTTAAGTTTTGCCATTTCTATTAACCCATATTGTGTAATTAACAATAGTAATAATTATCATTCCCAAAATTAAATTAAATATTTTTATTAAGATTCGTATTATAATAATACATATTATTACTATGTAGCCAGTTCAAATGTATATGAATATATGTATTTTTCAGTAATATGAATAAAAATGTATGGCCAATAGCGGAGTGAATATGGAAGAAATTCAAAAGCATGGCGGTTGACGTGTAGCCGAAGACTATATTAAAGCATGTGAGAATTCCAAGATTGCCGTTGCCAATAAAATTTTAGTAGAATGTTCCAATGGCAAGCCTTCCATAATAATTGGCTGTTCAATTAAAAAAGCAAACGGGCTTTTAAGTTCTGCCATTTCTGATAGCCCATATTCTGTAATTAATATTATTAATAATTATTATCCTCAAAATTAAATTCAATGCTTTTAATATGAAACGTAATAGATATTATGTATAGAGATGTATGTGTCTTTCAGTAATTTGAATAAAAAAGTAGTGAATATGAAAGGAATTAAAAAGCATGCAAGTTCCAAGATTGTCATTGCCAATAAAATTTTAGTAGGAGGTTTTCATGGCGACCCTTTCACATCAATTGAACCCTTCCACATCAATTGACTTTTGAATTAAAAAAGTAAACGGACTTTTGAGATTGGCCATTTCCGGTAGCCCGTAATGTGCAATTAATATTAGTTATAATTATCGTTCTCAAAATTATTTTCAATATTTTTAATAACAATCGTATTGTAATCTACTAAAATGCATAAGCTACTAAACAAATATCACCCTGTC
>MU183116.1:117907-162545 GCA_016904865.1 Pissodes strobi
GCTCTTCTCTAAGAAGTTATTCTTTAAATAAACGCGCTACCCCTAAAATTACTCGTGACAGTATTATAATAATGCATATTACGTAGCTAGATCAAATATATAGAAATGTATGTATTCTTCGGCAATTATGCCCAATAGCGGAGTGAATATGGAAGGAATTAAAAAGCATTGAAGTTGACGGTATATGCGGAAGGCTGCATTAAAGGATGTGAAAATTCCAATATTGTCGTTGCCAACAAAATTTTAGAAATGCCTTCCACATCAATTGACTGTTCAGTCAAAAACAGATTTTTGAGTTTGGCTATTTCTAGTAGCCCATATTATGTAATTAATATTAGTAATAATTTATCATTCTCAAAATTAGTATCAATATTTTTGATAAGAATCGTAGTGTAATTATATATATGCTATGTAACTAGCCCAGGTATGTATTTTTCAGTAATTTGAATGAAACACTATTTTAATTAATTTCATTTTAATATCACAAATTATAGTACAATATAGCAGCTTTATTGTATTATTATACAATAAAACACCACTTTGAGTCCTCTAAACTCTATAATAAACTGTCTGTCATTAAGCAATCAAACATAAAATTATTTTCAAAAGAACATGTTTTCCCATAGTTAAATAATTGAAATCTGCGACGATTATTATTACATTTCTTGAATAGTACTTGAAATGTATTTTTGGGATCCTGTGTGAATTCTCATTTTAAAATGAAAACTGCTCGGCACATCGAATTGAAATTTCTAATGTTACTAATTCTCTAATTTTTATGTTAGGAAGCACAAAATACTTTTTCTACGAACATTATATAGTTTCTTCTTACAGCTTCTTTTACGAATAAGAAATAAGAGAATATTACACAATAGTCATGTCAAATTTACTATATTATAAGCGAATTTTCCTTCAGCTTATGTGGATCGACTTTTTTCCACCATTTTTTATTTTTTTATTGATAATTTAATTTGATTGATTAGTTTTCACAGTTATTCTAATTAACTGTCTAGGTCATGTATAATATTTGGAATTATTTCAATTAAAATGGATAATAATCAGGTTGCAATACTATCTAATGAGATTTACAGTAATAAAAGAATATTACATACTGGTATGTTAAATTTACTATATACACGAATCATGCTTCGGCTTATCTGCATCAACTTTTTTTAACAATTTTTGTTTGTGGTTTATTTAAATTCGTTAGTTGTTCACATTTATTCTGATTAAATGTCTAGATAATATACATGTTACTTGACATTATTTAAATGACAGTGCGTACTAGTACTAAAGGACATTCTGCAGATAGCGATACTATCTAATGGTATTTGCTTCAGATATCTTATTATGTTTAGACAATATTTAACGTCAGCATGTAATATTAGTGCTTTTAAAACTATGGCCGTTCTAGGTCTAATGAGTTAAACTAAATTAGTCCTTCAAATTTTTGTATAGGATTAGGAATTAAAATTGTATGTATTGTTTCTTTAAATGCATTTCCTCATGAATATTACGGTTTGTTTCTCAGCTCGCACTGGCACATATTCATCGATTCCGAAATAGTATATTACCAGCAATATAGGTTAGGTTGTTAATTTTAACCTTCGTGTATATTCTAGTATTTGGAATAAAAACGTATAACGCTCTGACAGGCATCCAAAAGATAAGTGTTGGGTAGTGTTGGACGCAACGCCACACAACCAATATTTCTTGTCACTTAAGCTCTGCTTTAGGATGTCTGATATGTGGTTTTTGGTAGTTCACCCCCTAAAGGGGAAAACTGAGAAGACTCACTTAATCCCAGATGTGTTAAGTATCAGATGGATTAAGCTCTGCTGGAGCCCTTTCCGTGTTATGGGGTCCTGTAGAATTAAACTTCCATTATTTCCGATCTTGGAGTTTCTGTTGAACTTCCGAACAATTGTTGCGGTCGAAAGCATGACAGCTTTCTTAATAGATTTGTAAAGGTTTTTAGTCAGCCCCAAATTCTAAATATTTCTTTAGAAGCTTTTCGGTTTAACTCGAGATGATGAAATTATTATTGGCACTGTTTCAACGCGATTCAACTACCACTGCCTCTTGCCTCATCATTTTAACCTCCATCTCTCCGTACTTTGAAATCTGCAGGCGCGCCATTTAGATCCCTTTTCGTCTATAGTTAGATACCTTCAGGGAATTAGACAAGGTTTCGTCTAATGTGAGACACCTTCAGGGAGCTTGAAACTTACAGTTAATGTAAGAAATCTTCAGGGAATAAGACCAAGTTTCGGCTAATACTGATCATGTTCATGTTTTGATAACTTTTCGACTAATTTTGGACATCTTTAGGATTTAAACCAAGCTTCGGCTAATGTAAAATATCTTCGGAGATTTTGATCTGATTTTGGCTAATGTAAGATATCTTCAAAGAATCAAAACATGTTTCAGCCAATACTGACGATTTTCAGGGTTTTTGAAAAGTTTTCAATTAATATATAATTATTGGCATCTTCAGAATTTAGACGAAGTTTCGGCTAAGGTAAGACATCTTCAAGGATAATGTAAGACCTCTTCAGGGAATTCGACAAAGTTTTGGCCAATACTCTTTATCTTCAGAGATGTTGACAAGCTATCAAATAATTATCGGCTCATGTGAGACATCTTTAAGAATTTTGAACTAATTTTGGCTGATGTAAGACATCTTCAGGATTTAAACAAGGTTCCTAATTATCATCGGCATCTTCATATATTTAGACCTGATTTTGACTAATTGTGATCAGGCATCTTCAGGGATTTAGACCTGCTTTAAGCCATTACTGATCATCTTCAGGAAATTAGACAATGTTTCTGCTTATATAAGATCTTCATGGATTCTTTCCAAGTTTCGGTTATTATGGGTCATTTTCAGGAATTTAAACTTGTTTTCATCTAAAGTGGGACATCTTCAGGAATTTAGACTTGGTTTCGACTAATTTTAGTCATTTTCAAGGAATTAGACAAGGTTCCGGATAATGTCAAATATCTTGATGGATTTAAACCAAATTTCATCTAATATGAGTCATCTTCAGAGGTTTAGAATTAATTTCGTCTGAAATCAGACATCTTCGGAGATTTAGACCTCGTTTTAGTCAATAATGATCTTCATCAAGGAATTAGAGAAAGTTTTGGCTAATGTTAAACATCTTCATGGGAACCTTACAAACTTTTGCCTTTTTCTCCACATCAATGTACGATTCTTTGGAAAATAGAGCTGCTTCGGCTCTGGCTCATAGGTGTACGTTGTCAAAAACCAATAAATCTGTTCTGGTCGTTCTTGACAACGGAGGCAGATTTGTTCCTCGAAACGCCGACCGTTTTCCAGTTTCTTTTAGGTTTTTCAGCTTTGTTAGGGTCACTAAACTAGCACTTGTGCTGTTTACACCTTAGAGCTAGAGCCGAAGCGGCTCTATTACCCAAAGGATTGTACATTGAAATGGAAATAAAAAGGCAAAAATTTCTAAGATAAACATGAATCCTCCACATCAATATAGAATACATCTACATCTTCATGGATTTAGAACAAGTTTCGGCTAATGTAAATCATCTTCAAGGATTTAGAAGTGGTTTATTTCAATTAATAGTTTCTGCGGTAGGATCCTTGTGAAACATCGTTGAATAATAATACTAGGGATAATTAGTACACTGCTTTTAGATGTTTCAAAATAATTTAATAAGATATTTTACTCTACATATGTTTCGGCTTGATGAGGCCTTTATCAAGGGTACTTGAATACTAAAATCTAAATTATTATACCCTACTAAACCGCCTAACTGTATTTTGTTTGCACTGTCAATTATGCAGGTGTTGAAAGAGCAGGTCAGTTGGTCGTTCGTATTTCAAACGTTTGTTTTTTGTGACTTTTGGATTTCTAGGTACCTACTCCAAAAGATGCAGCCTTTTGGCTTTTGTGGCTTCTTTCGTCTAATATCAGATATATTGAGGGATTCAGACCTGGTGTTTACCAATAATGAACATCTTCAGTGAATTACAAAAGGTTTCGGCTAATGTAAAACATCTTCTTGGATTTAGAATAAGTTTCGTCTTATGTGAGTACTCTTCGATGATTTAGAATTAGTTTGGGTTAGTTTGCCAATACTGATCATCTTCAGGGAATTAGACAAAGTTTCGGCTAATGTAAAATATCTCATGCATTTATATCGGATTATTGCTTATGGTAGAGATCCTGTATCTTTGCTTATGGTATACACCTTTGGTTCTAGACATCAGGCTCTTGCTTTTTAATATGGCAAAGAATTAAATTAATCCTAGATTTTAAGAAGTGTTATTATCAAGTTTTTAATAATAAAACGGCTGTAGTGTTATATTTCGTATAACAAGTACCTGTGGATTACAAGGTTTAAACTACAGATTTAAATTAATAGTTGACCTTGTAAAATTTTTCTTATTTTTTATGGATAAAAGTATGAAATCTGGAATATAGTAAATAGCCTTGATTTTCAAGCTTAAGCTTTTGCCTGAAATATGTAAATTCTTAATCTCAGTTCTAAGGAAATTTTATCAGACTTTTTAGTAAGAATATATTCGGTCTAGAGACATTTTTTATCAAGCTTATTTAAATAATGGTATAAAACATGTGGAATAATATATTTATATATAATAAATATATTTGGTTTTAAATATTAAACCATTAGTTAGGTATTAAAATAAAAAGATTTTGATTAATCTCTGATCTTGTGAATTTTTATAAGGGTATAAGATCTGGAGTATGGTAAACACTCTTGATTTTAAATGTTAAGATTTTGTTTTCAAACATCAAAAACTGACATTTTTAATCTCAGATTTTATGAAGTATTATCACACATTTTAGAAAGAGTATTACATCTGGAATAATATTTTTGATTTGGGCAAAAACTTTTGGTTGTCACGATCAGGCTCATGCTTTTTTTTAATATGCCAAAGAATTAATGTCAGACACAGTAATTACCGTGATGCCAGATCTAGAGACAATCGATAGTGTCTTTAAGGATTTTGAACTGGTTTTGCTTAATGTAACACATTATCATGAATTTTCACCAATACAGATGGGAAACGTTTTCACTAATTTTCAACATCTTCAGGATTTGCATCAAGATTTTGGGTTAGCTTAGGTTAGTTTGCGGGCAAACTAAACTAAGCTAATCTAAAATCTGATAGGTGATATAGTATAAGCGGATGAATCCTGGCAGATAAATACAGGAATCTATCTACTTTGAACCGACCTTGACCAGCCTTAAACTGGTCCTGAACCGCCTTGAATCGGTCCTAAACCGCTTTGAACCGGTCCTGAACCACCTTGAACCGGTCCTGAGCCGCATAATGTTGTGTACAAGTCTGATACATACCTGTCTAAAGTGCACAAATTAGCCAAAACTAACCCTAGCTACCATCTGACAAACAGTTGCTAACACCCTAACTTAAGCTGACCTGCGCTGATATAGCTCAAGTAGACAAAACTTGAAGTCTTACTTAAAGTGCTGAAGATGGTTACGATAACGGAAACCTTAAAAATTATAGTACCCATGTGTACAAATTAAAATAATACAGCTTAATGAGTTGACTGCCAGCAGAAAATATCTGAAGCCTATCAGCTTTGAACCGATCCTGAGTCGGTCTTGAACTGATACCTATTTGTTATTGTTGATTGTTGATATTTTTTGACATTCTTAATCTAGAGGAGTCAAGTTATCCCATGGCCTAACTCAGGCCTTGACAACATTTAAATCTTGAAAAGTGACATATTGAAATATGTGTTACATTCTGAAATTCTTACGATGATTAGCAATGTCCTAAAACCTTGTCTCTACCCCTGAAGATGACCAGTATTAACTAAAACCCACTCTAAATACATTACAGATGTTCACAATGATTATAAACCCTGTTCAAACCCTGAACGCAAGAATAATTATTCTTGTGCCCTGAAGATGACCTGAGTTTATCAAAACCTTATCTAAATCACCAAAGACAATTAAAATCAACTAAAATCAAATCTAAATACATGAAAGATTGTTAAAAAGCTGAAGATGAGCTGTGTTAGTGGAAACCATGTCTAAATCCCTGGAGATGATCAGTATTTGGCGATACTTGGTCTAATTCCATGAAGATTATCAGTATTGGTAGAAACGTTGTTTAAATCCCTAAAGATGACTTGCAGTAGCCGAAACTTGTCCTAAATTCTGAAGATGTATAATATTAGTCAAAACCAGTTAAAAATATTTGAAGATGATCAGCATTAGTTGAAATATGGTCTAATTCCCTGACAATGTTTTACATTAGACGAAACTTGGTATAAATCCCTGAAGATGTCCGTCCCACATTGGTGTAAACCTGATCTAAATCCCTGAAGATGACCAATAGTGGCCGAACTTGGTCTAAGACCCTGAAGATATCTTACATTAGCCAAAACTAGTTCCAAATCCCTGAAGATGTTTCACTTTAGTGGAAACCTGGCCTGAATCCCTGAGAATCTCCTACATTAACGATATCATTTAAATGATTTAGCCAAATGGACGAAATCTTGACAAGTGTCACATAACGTAATCTAAAATTAGAGTTATCCGAATATTGATGCTGGCGCCTCTTAAAATCCTCAGTGTCAGGCGCCTAAGCCAGTTTCGAGCGTAAGAATTGGCACTCGATTATTGAAAGACCTATTTTTTAGGGGTTTACTTTTTTGCTTGTATCTACATTATAACGTTCTTGGGGTGGAGCCTCCCGAGCTTGGTTTGTGTAATGATATAATCGCCTTTAGGTCTTTTAACTGATTTTCTATTGCCGCGCCGCCGCGCCGCCGCCGTTTGGAAATTAATTGCTTTATTGTTTACTAATCGAGCGTTTATTATGGCGTGCTCGCCTTTATGCTTACGTACTGGCCAGTGGCGGCTATTCAGCGGAAGTAGGGGAAGTGCCACTTCCTCAAGAAAATGTAATTTAAAAAAATACAATTAATTCATTCATCAGTAAAATAATATATTTTAAGATTCAATGATAAAATTTTCTTAGTTTAGGAATAATCTGTTTCCCGTTACCCTCCTAATAACTAATAATTTAATTATTTTCAAATATTAAAATCAATGCTTCATGAAACAAAAACAAGAATCTCGCCACCTGCACATTGCCCGTTAACTCCACTATCGAATAGAATAGAGGTGAACCCACATGAAAATGTCTATTTCTTTTCGCGTACGCGCCGATAGCAGTGACAATCTCATTATCATTTGTGTAGACCTTTAAGGAAGAGGTATCACTCGAGAGCCGTCGAGTCATCAAAAGTATAAGCGCAACTAGTTGGTTGCCATGACAACGATGACGTCGTAATGGTCGTACATTTGTTTGGTTTGCAATGATTCGAAGAGCTGGCGTGTAGCACTTCCATTCTCAGATCAACGCGTCCAACGCGAAAGCACGTTGTTTCGTTTATTGCGAGTTTATTAGGGGACATTCCGCCGTGAATTCTTGGAATTATTTTTTATTTACATTCCACGGTTGATCCATTATAGTATTATACAAGAGATATTTTCTATATATTCTAGTTTTAGTGTATTTTTCGTAGACATGTGATTTGTGTTAGCAACAAATAATTTTGTTGCTAATACAATATGAATATATTTTATTTTGTGATGCTTTACCTAAAAAATACCGGTAATAATTATTAAATAATTTTGGGGGTTTGGGCGTGGACCCCAAAAATGTTTCGCCTGTGGCGCTGTTCCTTCTATCGATATCGGTAGCTCTTCCACACTTTTTCAAGCCGCGAGCCGCCACTGGTACTAGCGCTGGTTAAAAGTAATTACTATCATTATATTCCAATAATAGAGCTACCTTTGAAGCTGTATTTGGTAGCACTGGAGCCCGGCTTGTATGGCTTTTCAATTCCTTAAGCGATCGAGGCATTCTAGTTGCTATTGATAGACATCTCTCAGAGGAGAGGACTTTAAAATCAATGCCGGAGTTCCCAAGGGTGTATATAATCTCCCACACTGTTCCTGCTATACATTAACGATCTGACAGAACCCATAATTCTATTTACAGCTTTTGCAGACGACATCAATGTATATCCTCATTCAGTGACTGCTACTCGTTCCCAATGCGAGCGACAAAATCAGATTGCTGCAATCAATGAGGATATGAACGCTATCGTGGGGTGAGGAAAACAATGCCCAGTTTAACGCAATAAGGGCTAAAACGGCTGTCTTCTCAGAAAAAGTAAACACCGCAGGACCTAACTTATCAATGACAGGACAAGCACTGACTCTGGCCCCATCTATATAGTAGAGTGCCCAACGCAGTAAAAGCCTTCTGTAAAATGATTTCTGTGGGCACCTCGGGGTTACAAGCTGAAATTTTCACAGAATGAAGGCTTTATTATATTAATTCAAAATACGAAGGTAATAAAAAATCATAACGGGCAAAAGGGCAGTATACCTAAAAATCGGGATTATTATATGAACGTGTAGGATATTAAATTATGAATATTTTCATATATAATTCATCTACATTTTTGTACGAATTATATTTTTTATCCTTGCTTGAAATATGCAGATTACATTGGCCCTTACGGAAAAATAAATCAAAAAATTGAAATATCTGGCTTCGAACCTGGGCAAAATCTGATTGAAATATACTCATTTTTGTATTCACCTCGCATTCTCTCCGAAATGAAGGCTCAAATCAAAAATTTTTATTCTTGCAAAAAGTTTGCCTTAAGTATTTAGAACACATAGGTGCATGAATACATTTTTTTTCTCTCAAATGGTAATGGAAAAATAGAATTAAATGTAAAAAAGTAATTTTCTTCAAGCAGCGACCGGCCGATCTCTCGCTTCCCGAGCACTCTAGTATCTCACTTTACTTCATAGCTTTATCTCTCTCGCGCCTATTATACAATACAATAAGTGCTTTTTTTACTACTAACATGATAAATCACCATTATTTACTACATTCCTCAAATGAGAAGTAACATTTCTCACCCTAGGTAAATAATAATATTAAAAAAAACCTAGGTCAATAATGAAACGGAAACGGAAAATGGCAAAATGTCAAACTTGTTAGTTTGACAACTAGTTGTCATTTCGGATTATTTGAAAAATGAGTAGGAAATGATTAATTTCAAAATCTAATCACTTCAAATAATGATAAGGACTGTATCAGTGCTATTAGTAAAAAAAATTATGTACAGTATGACACACTTTTCATGACTCCCCATAATATTCTTATTAATAATGCGATTTGGTAAAAATTTAGATGGAAAGAAGGTACTTTGTATGTATGGAGCTGTCAGGAGATTATGTTATGATATCTGTCAATTAGACAACTGAACTTCCAGGCTACTTGATATTTCGAACTATTTGAAAAATAAGTAGAAAATGACTAATATAAAAATCAAATCAAATCAAATATGGTAATATATCAGTGTTAGTAGTAAAAAAAATTCTATATATACCTCGGTTGAGAAGGCCATTATTAACCTCGCACATTATATCCTTCGGCGCTACGCGCCTCAGGATATAAAAGTGCTCGGTAAATAATGGCTTACTTCTCAACCTAGGTATATAATATACTATTACACCATTACGGGTTAGTTAGAATACTAATAATAATAATAGCTATTATTAATTGAATAAAGTCAATGAAGACATTTTAGATTATACTGAAATTTGTTTTTCCTATACGTTGCTAGGTAATAAAGAAGTAGAAAACAAATCATATACTTAATGCAAATGCTATTAAAAAAAAAGACTAGCTATTTAGAATAGAAAAACTGAAAATGTAAATAATCTTTATAATAACAAAATCCTTCAGTGTCTATCTTATTAAGGAATATACACAATGACTTCATTATTGCCTTCCAGTATTTTTGTGCATGATCCTATGCACGCTATTTAATTTCTTCTACGTGTACAAGCTTTGCTTTCATACAATCTAATAAAAATTTATTTAATTAAGTTTTATTATGTACCGTTTAATCTAATAATAAGTTACCTTTTTACATCCAAAACAGTGGAGTTTATTTGTCCACTCTGTTTTTAGTTAAAAAAAAACAGTTAACGAACCTTTTATCTGAACGAGCACTCTTATAAAAAGAATTTCAAGTTCGCAACTATAGTGGGGGATTTACCAATATTTTTGATAAGAAAACAAAATGCGAACCAATTGACAACAAATTACTATCCTCTATAGTCACGAAGAAGCTGATACTAGGATTTTGTTGCATTATACTCTCTGCTAAACATTGTATGTATTATTTGACATGCATCGTGGACTCCAATGACACTGATGTACTTGTACTTCTGGTACATATTAAAAATATACATATTTCTAGAGAATTTGGGGTAAAATGAGGAAGAGGAAATTCGGTGCGATATGTGGCCGTTCATGACATCAACCTAGAAGAAAAACTTGCAAAAAAATTACCTGCATTTCATGCTCTAACGGGTTGTCATACAACCAGCCAGTTTTCAGGATTAGGAAAAATAAAATGTTGGAAAATGTATCTAAATTATTCCGATTATTTAGACGGTATTGGGTCCAGGAATTTTCAGATGGCATGTTCAATAACAGAGAAATTTATCATAAAATTATTTTCAACAAATCCAAACATTTCGTCTATTAACATTTTCAGGACACTATTGGCCTATTCATCGCTAATTGAAAAAACTAGCCCCTACAAAAAAATAGTTTAAAATTTCGCAGTATGAGGGCACATTATCAAACTAAGGTGTGCTTCAGTTCTTTAGAACCAAATCCCCTATTACCAGAGGTGACAGAATGCGGATGGAAATTTGAGGAGGCAGGTGATATCCAAATTATCCTCAATTTTAACAACACCAGCATTTCCTTCGGATGTAAAAGTATTTATTGCATGTGGATGTAAAGAAAGGTAAATTATTATTAGATTAAACAGGTACATAATAAAACTTAATTAAATAAATTTTTATTAGATTGTATGGAAGCAAGCTTGTAGACGTAGAAGAAATTAAATAGGTTGCATAGGATCATGCACAAAAAATACTGGAAGGCAATATTGAAGTCATTGTGTATATTCCTTAATAAGATACAGACACTGAAGATAAATAGATTTTGTTATTATAAAGATTTTTTACGTTTTCAGTTTTTCTATTCTGAATAAAAGCTAGTCTGTTTTTTAATAGCAGTTGCATTAAGTATATGATTTGTTTTCTACTTCTTTATTACCTAGCAACGTATAGGAAAAATAAATTTCAGTATAATCGAAAATGTCTTCATTGACTTTATTCAATTAATAATAGCTATTATTATTATTAGTATTCTAACCCGTAATGGTGTAAAAGCACTTATTGTATTGTATAATAGGCGCGAGAGAGATAAAGCTATGAAGAAAAGTGAGATACTAGAGTGCTCGGGAAGCGAGAGATCGGCCGGTCGCTGCTTGAAGAAAATTACTTTTTTACATTTAATTCTATTTTTCCATTACCATTTGAGAGAAAAAAAAATTATTCATGCACCTATGTATTCTAAATACTTAAGGCAAACTTTTTGCAAGAATAAAAATTTTTGATTTGAGCCTTCATTTCGGAGAGAATGCGAGGTGAATACAAAAATGAGTATATTTCAATCAGATTTTGCCCAGGTTCGAAGCGAGATATTTCAATTTTTTGATTTATTTTTCCGTAAGGGTCAATGCAATCTGCATATTTCAAGCAAGGATAAAAAATATAATTCGTACAAAAATGTAGATGAATTATATATGAAAACATTCATAATTTAATATCCTACACGCTCATATAATAATCTCGATTTTTAGGTATACTGCCCTTTTGCCCGTTATGATTTTTTATTACCTTCGGATTTTGAATTAATATAATAAAGCCTTCATTCTGTGAAAATTTCAGCTTGTAACCCCGAGGTGCCCACAGAAGTCAAGATAAGTTATAAGTAGCACTCTACTAATAAGCTTGCTAGGCGTTAACGTAGAAAACAACATGTCTTGGCGTAATCACATCACCAAAATCGCCAAGGCAGCAGCACAAATGAAAAAGAGCACTCTATAGGGCAGCAAAATTGTATACACCTCATCAGTTCGTACTGCTCTATAAGGCCCAGATAAGACTGTGTCGGAAACTATTTCCATATGTGGGCTCGGCACTCAAACCTTGCTCAAGATAGTGGACTCCTCAAGGAAAGCAGTCGGTCTTGTAGATGGCCCAAAGTTGACTAAACACCTTGATAACCTTGAATATCGAAGAAAAGTGGCGGACCTATCTTCTTGCTATCGATACTACGGACGGTGTTCAAACGAGCTGGCACTTATGATTCTGCCCAGAGTGGTGCCAAACAGAAACACTCGTCAGACACAAGCTGCTCATCAACATATGATTCAGTTGCGAATACCTAAGACGTCACTGTTACGGGACTCCTTTTTCTGGAGGACTGCCTCGCTCTGGAATAGACTTGCGAGTAACGTTTTTCCCGGAAACCTACAGCGCTTTCAGTCCAACCTCCACCGTCATCTCCGCGCACGCACCGCTCGTTGAGTGGGATGGCATTTTCCTTTTGTATGTGCCGAAGATAAAAAAATCACAATTACACGTTTAATGATATGTTACTCTCCTTCTCTCTCACACTCTCATTAAGCTTTGCTTCTCTCGCTTTTTAATTAGAGACCCGTGTATTAATAATCTCCTATTATTTCTACTTATAATATAAGCAAAGTTTACAGAATTATTCTGTAAACTTTGGTATAAGGCGTTTAGAGAAATTATCTCAGTTACTTCGGTGGCTAGTACGTTACGGCAATTGCGCGCTGATACGCTGGTTGCTGGTTCAATCCCACGAGGCTCCAATAATTTTATTAATTCCAATAATTATTTAGGGACTACGATATTCCCAGGATGGCTCTAACGTTAAAAAAGAGATGTTCAACGAACGTGATGAGGATTCATATGGCCTTCCGCTCGTGAATAAAAATTAGAAGAATAGTCCATAAAAATGACAAGTGACAAATGTCATGTGTCAAAATTGACACCGGGCATTGCTGAAAAAGTCAAACTCTTTAAAATGATATGGTGCAAGTGGCCTAATGTGGTGGGTAACGTAATGGCCCGGAATTTATGGCAGACGAATGTCCTAATACGCGGTGTGCGGGCTCGCGGGGTTCGTGTTACACGGCTTCGTAGCGCCAGGTGGCGTCCTTAAAAATGTTATAGCTCAATTTGACGATATTTGCCAAATTTTTGAAATCATCAGCTAGTGGAAGTTGAAACAGAATGGACCTTAGATTTTCTTATGGAGATTTGCATGTAAGAATGGGCGCAATTGCGGTCGGAGACCCATAGCTTGTCTACTAATCATGATTATAGTTTTTCAAGGTTTTTCGGTCCAGTGAATTGCTTTCAAGAGGTCTGGTAGTGCAGTAGTCAGACCCTGTGCTTGGGACACGAGTGGTCCGAGTTCTATTCTTTCTTTTCTTAATTCGGGTTAGTGTGTGTAAGTTTTGTCTGGTTGCGCCCCCGTAGCGAGCGAAGCGGCCATGCGTGAAGTGAAATATTATAATACTTCTGTCTTCGGTCACCTATGCGCAGATCCGAAGCTCTAAACTTTGGTGTACGTAGACGTGATTTGTCTCTTGCGGCATTTACATGCGTGTGCGTTTCGTAGCAACTGGTAAGACGGTCGCTCCTGGGAGGCAAAATTAGACCTATCGAAATATAAAACGAGCAAGCAAGTTTCCAGGACTATTCCGAATTATATATTATGGCCCGAATTGAAGCATTGAGCGTCCGTAACATTTCTTCTCTAAAAAACTTCCGTGAATCAACCATGTAAAGTTTCAGTTTTCACGATTGCATTCCTCTAGCACTCTACGCTCATGCACAGTATAGACATAACTGGAAAATTTATATCTATTGAAAAAAATAGTTCCCATCTTACAATAGTCATTTACTGGATTTGCAGTAATCATGCTACCAACAGATAGATCAAATATTTAGGTATCAATTCTATAAAATTAAAAGCAGTCTAACATCCTGTATAAAAAAATCTAATATCTTCCACGGAATTCAAATTGAGTTTCTTACTCCCTAGCGATGCCACCCTCGCATTTTTTCACCCCTGATACATCCTACAGTCACCCAAACAATTAGTCGACGGTTTTTTAAATCGCTATTTTATAAGGAATGTCTGAAGATATCACTGAAAGGAGTGTTGTTATATCTTACCCCCCGAAAAATTTTATATGTATGTCTAAGATAAAGATTGAGAGCAGTCTTTGTCCGATTCCTTGAAAGAGGTTCTCGTCAAATCGATTTACCTATTTGGCATACAAGACAGTACATTAAGAGATAAAATTCAGATATCTGGGTATAGAAATTTCAAGCTTCGGCGACACAGAACCAGAAGTAAGAGCACAAGCTATCGAAGCAACAAGAACGGCTGCACAAATCAACGACACAATATCTCGTAACAAGCACCTGAAAACAGAAGTAAAAGCTCGTATTTACAAAACTGCTAGTAGACCCATACTGACATATGCGGCAGAAACAAGACCCGAAACATCAAAAAAAGCCAAATTATGGAAACAACAGAGAAGAAGATACTTCGAGGAATAGCTGGAAAAACACTACGGGACAGGGAAAGAAGCGCGGATATCGGACAAACATGCCAGATCGAGAATATCAACAACTGGGTGCTAAGTAGAAAAATTGAGTGGAACGATCATATCACACGTATGACAGAAGAACTAATAGTGAAGATTGCCAGAGATAAATCACCTCCGGGGAAGCGAAGCACAGGAAGGCCTCGAAAACGTTGGAGTGACAATCTACATCCATAAAGAGAGTTACGATGAGGAACAGGCATTGTGCCTAATTAGAAGAAAGAAGAAGAACTTTTGTACTATTTCTAGACGATTTACTGGTATAATGGTGACCACACTACACTGTTGTATTCTAAGATACCGCGAACAATGTAGACATTTAATGGCATAAACATCACATATGTGGTTACAGCACCTTCGCAAAAAGCCCAGCATTCTATAACTTTTACGGATAATATTGGAAATGTGTTCATTAAATGATACTTCCTGATCGAAGGTAATTCCCAAGTTGCATATTTTGGAAACATTTTGTAGACCTCTGCCACTCAAAAAGTACTCGAAAAGTATCAGCTCCTTACGACGATAAAATCGCACAATCTTACACTTGTCGGCGTTGAGGTTTAGGTAATATCCCTTACCACAAACAATAATTGCGTAGCTATATTGTTTGTACCCTTACCATTTTCAATGATTACTGTTTTGTCCTACTTGAATGTTAATCATGTTACATGTTTCCTTTTGAATACAGTTTTTAATATAATTTAAAACCATTTGATTTTTATTTTAAACAATAGATATATATATTTAAATGTATATTAGGGGGTGGCAATTTGCCTTTTTGTCCGGGGCGACGTAAACGCTGCATACCCCGTAATATCATCGAAAGTGGGACACCCTGTACAGTAGGTAATATCCACCCGTCAAACACCATCACTATAAAATTTATTATTTTATGCAGTCTAACAAAACCGATTTGATAAAACACGCACAAGACAAATCTCCTTCAATGAAAAGGTACGCTTGTAATACTTGGCATGATCATAATAACTCTCATTTGCCCTGAGTCGACAAAGTCAAGGGGAGGCGAAGAAGCCATGTCAACGGAGTGAATGGCATTTAAAATAGTAAATGTAAGTAGTATTTTTGATAATTTTCCATTTTAGGTTTGAGTTACTTTGGGCCAACAATAATTAAACCCAATAAATAAGTATTTACTAGATTTGGTAAGAAATAAATCAAAGTAAGTCATTACTTCCAGAAGTTCCAGCAACGTCCTATTAGTAAACTGGACTATCTCTGGACTTCCAGTCACGTGCTACAAATGTGCGAAGATATTAAGACCTAGGTAGGGCTTAAAATGGACACTTCATGTATATTGCATTTTATTTTGAGATCGAATGTAGGAAATTCCCGCCCCGGTTTGTTGGTTATATATTCTGATATACAGGATGACAATTTTAAAACTTAAAATAATTATGTTTTCTACCCTAAAGAACGTATAAAAAAAGTGTGCTTAAGACCACACGATAGAAGTGAAAACTTCGACAAGCGGGGTCATGGTTTATCACGATTTCGATCCGAGCCTTCGTTGCAGAGATACGGGCGAAAAACGGTTTCCCCCCTAAATCCCCCCTTAAATTAGAGTCCCGTTCCCTCCTTATGGTCTAAGGTAGCCCCCCATAAATATTTCGACCCCGTACCTCTTCCCGTTCTCCCGGAATTAATTATTTAAATTTTTCCTTCTCTCCCCTCCCCTGGCCAAACGTGGGTGAGTACGGAGTCCCGTTTTCGTCCAGGATCTTCTTTTTACCCCAGCTACATCCCCTGAAAATTTCGGCTCTCTACCTATACGGGAACATGCCAGTATAAGAAGCGTTACGTTACATATCCGAGCATGACGCGTGATGTGTGACAGCTCGGTCTCATTCAACCCCCACAAAAAAAAATTGCAAAACGCGCCTAAAGAAGTTTTCACTTAAAAAAGAACAAAAAAGATATTTTCTACAAAAACGCGGGGAAAAAAAAGGTATTTCTCGGACCACCCTCACTCGCCCCTGAAGCACTGCCCTAATCTACTTTAAAATCTTAAGTGGCACTACTCCACTTGTGTTAAAGGGCAAAGGAATAAAAATGATCAAAAATGCTTTTCAGCGATACCAGGAATCAATGAGAGATTTAAGTATGAAATGTAAGCAAAATTTTGCGAAAATATTTTAAAACTGACTTTCCAAAAATTGGCAGGAAAGATTAGGAAAATGGTGAAAAAGCAGCCCAAGCCTAAATTAAAACATTATTATATTGCTAACACTAATTTTTCTGCAAAAATGCAAACACTTCTTTTTTGCTCTTTTTTGTAAAATATTCAATACGATTTGTCTAGGTATAGTTTTTCTTTCTATGATAGAACGAGTAGAAATGATTTTCCTTTTTATGGTGCTGATGGTATGTGTTATTCGAGACCTGTAATTACCTCGTTTTAATTAAAGGCATCCTGACAAAAACGTCAGCCACGTCTACAGATGAGATTTTGTTTCAAAACTTCAGGAAAGTGGATCCGTTGGTAATAAGACAACAACCTAGAGTTTTGGATAAGGATATGCAGATTGAGGTTATTGATGAAGTTTCTATAAATGCAAAGATGTCAAAGCATCATTTAGCAGCAATTACCGTTGTACCCAGAGAATCTGTTAGGAAAGTAATGAAAATGCATAAATTTCACCCTTCTTACAAATGCAATTCTGCCAGAATTTGGCAACGATTATCCGGAGAGAATAATGACAGGGAGAATTACAGTAACACCCGAATTTATATAAAAAGAAATACTTTAAGCATGAGCCTTCTTTCTTCCTAAATGGTCATATGAATAAACAGAACTGTCGCTACTGGAGTGACCTTAATCCACGTCATTTTACAGAGGGGCACACACCTCAGAAAAAGTCAATGTTTGCGGCGGGAATACTGAATAACAATATCATAGGGTTTTTTTTATTGAAGCCAATTTAATCAGCAACGTTTATGCTGAAATGCTCAATCAAACTATAAAACCTTCGATTGTTCATGAACTTGAAAACCAAAGAGACTTACAAGGCAATCTGAACGAAGATCTTCTACACTTTCAGCAAAATGGTGCACCTTTACATTATTCTGCTAAGATCACCTGACCTTATCCGATGGACTCGTTTTCATGAGGTTACATTAAATCACTAGTTTACAGCCTGGAAAAAACACGTCAGAGGATAATAATTGATATTTGTCGAAGTATTCAGTCACATTTTTCAGAAAATTAAGGAGGTGTTTGAAAATCGACTTTATTTCTATTTAGAACTAAATCGAAATCATTTTGATCAGTTAATAAAATAAAAGAGGGCAACAAAAACAAGTATTTAAGCTATTGCAAAAATATAGAGTTTTAGCACTACATTAGCGTTTTAATATATACTTGAGATCTTTTTTCATCATTTACGTTGTTTTCTAATTTTTCCTACCAAATTTTGCAAAAACCAGTTTTAAAACATGTTCTCAATTTTTTGCATCATTTCATACTTAGGTAAATCTCATAAATTTTGGTATCGCTAAAAAGTATTTTTGGTAAGGTTACCAGAGAGGTGTCACAAGTGGGATAGTGCCATTTAAGATTCTAAGGTGAATGAGGGTAGTGCTTTAGGGATGAGTGAGGATGGCCAGCAAAATACCTCATTTTTATTCCCTTGTATTTTTGTAAAAATAGTATTTTTAATACACTAATATTTAAATTTTAAATTCTTTCATGTTCTATCATAAATATGAAATGTTTCGCTGTTTACTTAGCCATTCCTGGGCTATAAAAACGCATTTTTTACTAATAATTATTTAATTAACCATGTTTTACCCCTTCACATCAAGTAATTTTTTTTCAAAATATAAATTCTTTTCAATAAATATATAAGTATCCAAACATCCAAACGCTTCGACATATTTAGTATTTAATACAAAATCTTAGAAAGTCGCAAAATAGTAAAAGTTATTGCCCATACGATTTCAAAGCGCTCTTCAAAAATCACTTTTCGATTCCCGTTTATTGCCAAATAAAACCCCACTTCCACCGTTTTATTTCTAATAAAAATGTATATCCCTAATTGGTATCATCTGGCACCATCTATCCGCTTCTTTTCGTATTTAGGACGGCCTTTTTCGTAATATGTCCTGACTAATAAAATAGTGAACACTACCGCGGCTAGACGCAAAACGTCTTGCGCCATCTCTTAAACAATGTCTCTACCAGAGACAAGTTTTACACCGGGTGTTCAGAACATACACTCTCCCATCTTATTGATCAGATCGTCCAACTTACAATTTTAATCTTGTTTTAATCTTGTTTCTACATTTCTACAGAAAGGTAGTTTTAGGAAGCCTTAAACTCTTATATAATTCATGTTAACTGGGACAAATTGGTTTGGCATTACCGCATTACCTGAAATGAAAAATAGAGATCTACGAGATGTTTAAAACATATATGGTATGGATCATCCCTTAAGGGAAGGCTAGGCTGTAATGTCGTATGACGCACGAGTATATATTACGTTTATTATAAATTAACTAAATTCTAATCCTTGAACAATTTGTCAATTCCTGATAAGACACTAATTGTGCATACTTTGTAATATCCACCGTCCACCGACATACTTGCAAAACTTCGATGTAACAGAACACGCAAAGTGTTCTATTTAGAAAATGATATCAACCTAGAAACATTGTCTTTTAAGATCTAAGGAAAAAATTGAACCTCCAAAAAATAGATTACTGGGAAATCGCGAAAAACTATTTATTTTATTTTCTTTAAATTTCCCCTGCATTATAATGATAGTTGCAATACAGTACAATATATTTAGACAGTTTAGGATAGAAAGAAACCATTTATTGGTTTTCTTTAGCTAGATATCATGAAAAGAAAAACTTGGATTTATTTCTTTCTTCAAACTAATGATTTTTTTATGCCAAAAATACGAAATAAGCGCACAAATAGGTAAAAAAAAACTTTTTTATTAAACAAGTTATCGCTTCTAGATAAAAAAAAAACAATTCAAACTTTATAACAAACAAACAAAATACAAAATAACACACAAATCCGTAAAAAAACCTATTTATTAAACGAATTATCGCTTCTAGATAGAAAAAAAAATCAAAATTTACAACAAAAATAGTATATTATTTTATATGGAGGAAAAGTGATACTTTTCATGGCGCGCTCGTGTTTAACAGCCGAACGGAGTGAGGCTGGTAATAGAGAGCAAGCCATGAAAAGTAACTTTTCCTCCAAATAAAATATGCTGTTTTTTCTTCAGATGTCGACAAATTAATGCAAAAACATCTCTTTTTAATAGTAATAATAATTATTATTAAAGAAGTGGGTTCGCAAGGCGGCTTAGACCGGTGTCGGTGAATAGGCACAGGTTGTTGCTATAGTAATGTAACATAAAGCTGTCAGTGGACACTGTCAACAATAATTATTTTTTTAAGATTGCGTCTCCGATTGTGTTTTAATTCCGTATTGATAAGCAGTTATTGAGTAAGTTCGATTAAATAATAACCAATTTGTTCCTAAATTAAAGATTTTTAGAAATGCAGTCACAAATTGAGTGATAAATACAAATTGTAGTTAAATAAATCTTGAGTTGTTGACGCTTATTTTGTTGTCTGTTTGTATTTTATCTATGTTGCTATGACAACACTTTTACCTCCGCCGGCGGAAAAGTGAAAAGTAAAGCTCCGGCGGAGGAAAAACGAAACTTCACGGCCGCCTACACAGTCGAGTAATGACGGATTTACTGACGTTCGAAGAAAATAGTATATTATTTTATATGGAGGAAAAGTGATACTTTTCATGGCTCGCTTGTGTTTAACAGCCGAACGGAGTGAGGCTGGTAATAGAGAGCAAGCCATAAAAAGTATGCTGTTTTTTCTTCAAATGTCGACAAATTAATGCAAAAACATCTCTTTTTAATAGTAATAATATCTAATTATTATTAAAGATAAATGGGTTCGCAAGGCGGCTTAGACCACGGTCGTAGGTGGCCTTGCTTAGACCGGTGTCGGTGAAAATAATGTAACATTAAGGTGCGTACAGACCTGACGGGACGCGCGCGCGATAGTCCAAAATTCCTATGTGTGGACGGGGAGCGCGCGCGGCGCTAGCGCCGGCTGTCCGAGGCGCGTCCCTGCCCGTCTGCTGTCGGTTTTTCGACGGCAGATCAAAGCAAGAGCGAGGCGCAGTGTGGACGGGTCATAGTAGGTGCGTAGTAGGCGCGTAGGAATCGTGCCAGAAAGAAATCATGGAGATCTGGAGTGAAGAAGTTCAATTAGAACTTATTGACTTATACAAATTAAACCCCGTTTTGTGGAATCCAAAAGATAAGGACTATTTCAGAAAAAAAACAAAAAATTCGATACATGGATGGATATTGCACAATCTTTGGGCAATGGCAGGACATGCGATGAATGCAAAAAAAATAGCAAATCTTCTGGGAACATACCGGAAGGAGAAAAAAAAGTTGAAGAGTGCTTCGGCACTGGAAGTATTTGTACTAATTTAGTTGGAGTCTTATTTAGGGTTGTATTAAGAAACCAATCAAATGAAGAGTTTCTACAGTAAAAGCTACCGAACTTTGCTAGTAAATAAAATACACAGTAATTAATAAAATTTTAATAGCTTTTAGTATATTTGAGATATCAAAACTAAGCTGCTGGACACTCGAACTTACACAAACAGATATTTGGGCAAATTTCAATATCTTCACCAAGAAAAAGTTTTTGATGTGTCTCGGCAAATAGGACGGAAATATGTAAACCGATTCTAGCCGCTAGGGCGGTATTATATATAATTTTGCCATTTAAAATAATTTTTAAATGGATTTTAGACAATAAAAAGGCATATTATTATTTTAAATTTAACGAACCATCAAAAGTATTATTCATATGCCCAGACGTTTAAAACAATATTTAGTCATATCCCTCTTCTAAAATTTGCAATTTGCTTCTTACACTTTCACGCATAAACTGTTCCGATCATCATGAAATTTTGTACAGATATTTTCAAGAGTATAGTAAAGAACATATAGGACACTTTTTGCTTTTAACCGCGGCTTCGCTCGCGTTGATTTTTACGGTTAGTTTTATTCCATTTTTTTTCCTGAGGTTATATTTGTAAAATGTTTTTTTCTTGATTTTGGGTATGCCTTGGGTTAGTTTTTGTGCAATCATTATTTTTATTTTAAACAATTTTGTGTACCCTACATTTTTTTTATTATTGACCCGGTATAATGTGGAAATTTCAACCCTGAAATTAAATGCTGGAACCATAGAAAATCTACATGAAATAAGGACTCCAAATCTGCAAAAATCATCAAGATCCGTCAGTCCAATGTCAAGTTGTAGGAATTTAAAAATCATATTACCCGATTTTTGCTAACAGATTTTCAAAGTCAGTTGGAGTCATTCTTGAAAAGTTTTTGTAATGGCCACTAATGTGCTGGAAGCTTAAATCATTAATTAATTCCTGACCGGCTCTTCTTTTGTACAATTCACTACGCCACCATCTACGTCTTTTGTTTTTTTTAAGATTAAATGAGATGCAATGAGCATCGCACCCCCGCATAACAAAAAACATGCTGCAGCCACAAGAATAAATAACAACTTATTCTTGTGCTGCAGCTTTCTCTTCGTTCGACATGTTTTCCACACAAAAACAATGATCCAACTCAACGACCTCTACGAATTCGTTGATCTAACTTGCTGGTCCCGTGGCGAGCGCGCCTCTCTACATGGCTCGCAGTAGGCGCGCGAGACAACCGCGCTCGTCGCGTACGCGTAGCAGGCGCGCGGGCGGCGCGTCGCGTGCGTGTCGCGCGCGCGTCCCGTCAGGTCTGTACGCACCTTAAAGCTGTCAGTGGACACTGTCAACAATAATTATTTTTTTAAGATTGCGTCTCCGATTGCGTTTTAATTCCGTAGCAGCTATTGAGTAAGTTCGATTAAATAATAACCAATTTGTTCCTAAATTAGTGATTTTTAGAAATGCAGTCACAAATTAAGTGATAAATACAAATTGTAGTGTAATAAATCTTGAGTTGTTGACGCTTATTTTGTTGTCTGTTTGTATTGTATCTATGTTGCTATGACAAACACTTTTACCTCCGCCGGCGGAAAAGTGAAAAGTAAAGCTCCGGCGGAGGAAAAACGAAACTTCACGGCCGCCTACACAGTCGAGTAATGACGGATTTACTGACGTTTGAAGAAAAAATAATTTTTTTCTGAAAGTGTCATAGCAAACATAACAAAAAACAACTCTTATCTCAACTACCCTTCTTCCTCGGGAGTATCAGATGAAGTAGTTGGCCATGTAAGGATATTCTCGTAAAATTGTTTTTCATCTTCGGGAATATACTAAACATTTTTACGAATATCTTCTGAATCACTATCGGGATCCAACACGCTTGACCTTGCCGCCTAATTAATAAGCATCTGACCAAACAAACGTACCATAAAGTTGAAGAAGGAAATAAATCCGGGATGTATTTCCTTCTTAAAACTGCCGCATAGTTTATGACTCGCGGATGCTGTGACAGTATCGCTACATTCCATGCGTGCGCGCGCACCTGCGCGTCATGTCTTCGCGATGCAACCAATCGTTTGTATGTGCCCTGGTGGTCTAGGGGTTTGCATGATTAGCCTTCACTTCAGCGACTCGAGTTCAAACCCCCGTCGGTGTTTTAATTTTTTTTTTAAGGTTATATTTCTAAACTGTTTTTTTCCTGTTTTTGGGTATGTCTTGGGTTAGATTGGGTTAGCACCTGGTTAGTTTCCTTTTCTTGAGCCCCCGTAGCGAGCGGTAGCGAGCGGAGGGCCATTCGCAAAGTGAAATATGGCATGGAATGTAGCGATACTGTCACAGCATCCGCGAGTTATTTTATGTTCCAATAAGTCCGTAGTTTATATGGTGATTATTTCCTTCTTGGCGCTGACAGATGGGCCTTGCTTCAAAAAGGCACATTTTTTATTAAAAGTCATTTTTGACATTTTTGGCGTTTATTCCCTTCTTCTAACTGGCGATGGCGGTTCAATTATTATCATTGCTCAATCTGCAACTGGAGACGCAACAAGATATTCATTCGGGTACAGTTTAATGGGAAAGGAAGAATAGGTATATGGATTATATGGTATCAAGAATTAGTGGAGAATTCAGGAAAAATAGATTCTAAAGTGTTATTGAACTAAGCAAATTGCTGACGACAGAATGTCCTAATTGTATTGGAAATTTGTTATAGCAAAAAAATATTGGTTAAACAGATATTTTTGTAGTTATAAAGAATAGTTATTTGTTTTACTAGGCAGCAAAGTAGTAGATTGACTGCCGCGGCTGATAGTTCATAGCCGAGCGTAGCGAGGCTAGGAATTCAGCTAAGGCAGTCAATCTACTTTGCTGCCGAGTTGAACATATAATTTTTTCTCCGATTGTTTATAATGATATATGTATATTGTATATTTGCAAATTATTACAATTCCCACAATCTTTTTATTTTTCCTGTAGTTATAAATTAAGACAAAATTTGATAGAAATCGCAATTGTTGGAACGGTTGGTTGCTATGGAAATGTATATGTCCATAATAATTATAGTTTGACAACTTATGTCAGACGTTTTATTCCCATGGAGACTAATCACTTTGCTGCCTAGGCAGCAAAGTACTTACTTTGCTGCCTGGACAGAAAAAGTAATACTTTGCTGATTGATATGGGTCTGCAAAATTAATATTTGCTGTCAATCGGAGAAAAAATAAATTATTGATATTTCGGTGAAATTTTAGTGCTTATGTTAATTATAAAATATTGACCTAAATGACAAGCCGCCGAAATATCTCGTTTTAATTAATGAGGGGTAGCAACAATTTTCCTTTAAGTAAAAATTCCTCTACTACTTTCCCAGGTGTGACGTGAAAATATGGGGGCTCATCAAACAGGAACTAAGCGGGGGCTAACCAATCTAACCCAAGGCATACCCAATTTGGCCAGAAAAGTCGAGCTTTGGGGGCATTTTTTCGGTTTAAATGTGGGGGATCCTCCGATTTTTTTGGCTTAAACTACTCTATAGAGGAAACCGAAATCGAAATCGTAGACACCTAGATGTCACGAGACCCGTTTTCTTTTTTAATGCCATAAAGTTAGTTTATTTTCACTTTAACTTAAAACAAAAATTATAAATTTTTATATCAGATCTGTTTGGTTGAATATCGCTTTAGATTATACCTTTGAACCGTCGATCGAAGCAGACTGGATTTTGCGGGGTTTCCAGTGAAAACGAGCCCGCCGCGTTTCAATTCGAAACTCGTGTTTCTGTAAACTCGAAAAGTAATAGTGCTGATTTTCTATGCTCTAGCTTGGGTTTATTGTCAAACCCTGGTGATAGAGTAAGAATCTCATACGTATTCTAGTTCCCGGGGACGGATCCCGGACCTCATACTGCAATGTCGCACTCAAATGCGTCTTTTAAATCAGATGAAGTCCATTCATTCGTAATGACCTCGACAGCGATCGAGAAAAATCACTTAAAGAAATCAAGCACGTAAGGGATGCCCACCCTAAGGGTATAAAGAAGAAGAAAGCAGTGGCTAGAGTTGACTGCGGTCAAAAAGCAACCACCAGCAAAATTTCCACATTCACAAAAGGTAAGAGCGAAACCTCGCCAACCTACTCGAAAAAAATGAAAGTGGAACAAAAACCGAAGGATAAAAAACGGCAAGCCGTTGACGACGACCTTCAAACAACCTTGAAGGCCGCAACGTCAACAGAAAAAAACCCTCAAGTCTCACCAGACCTAAATGAGCCTATATCAACGGCCCCGCCTCAAGAAGTCGAGACGGCTCCTCCCACGGGCAAAGCTCCGATGGAAATCACGGAATCAACAAGCAAACCTGAAGAAACATTTAAACCACCTTCCAAAATCATACCTTTCAAAAGGAACATCAGGAAGGTGTACCTGGATGTAGGACAAAATAAAGCTATAAATACCAGCAATCGCTTTCAGCCCTTAAGCGATTCTGACGATGACAGAGGATCAGAAACTTCTGCAAGTAACGTCAGGTAAAGCTCGGACCCGACGAGTCATTCCAAAGAAGAAGACCCCGCTTAAGACAAAAGTTACACCACCGCCACCCATCGTCACAAAGGGTGGCTCAATCAACCACCATGAATTCGTAGCGACCCTAAGAATAGCCGGTATCAAGGATTATCGGCTAAAGTACACGAAAAATAGCATCGTGATATGGTGCAATGAAATGAAGGATTGGACTAACCTCAAACGCATGTTTGACAAGGACAATGTCCAGTACCACTCATATGCTGAAAAGCAAAGTAGATCACACGCTTTCGTCTTAAAAGGGCTCGACGGAGGCATATTACCAGAAGAAGTCCGCAATGCATTAATTGAAGAATATAACATGACTATAAAGAACGTAAATCTCATGAAGAAAACTCGCACTCCTATGTATTTGGTCATAACTGACGCTGACAAAACACTCAAACAACTAAATACTCACTGCCGACACCTCATGAGTGTAAACATTTCATGGGACTACCGAAAAACTGGAAAGCCAATAATGCAGTGCAAACGCTGCCAAGGGCACGTGATTACCAGTGCAGTAAATGCGCCGGTAATCATCAGATCACGGAGTGTAATGAAGATAAACTGAAATGCGTAAACTGTGGCGGCGAGCACCGCTCGACAGATGTTGGCTGCCCGGTCTACTTGTTCAAAGTAGGCCAGCTGCAACAGCCCCAAACGAGACAGCAACAGCAAACGAAGAAGATGTACAAACCAGCCCCGCAGCCTACCAAGCCTGCTTGGAGGAACCTCCTGGATTGGAGCCAGAGCCGACCCCAATAACACGGAATACCCACCCCTAAGAACAGAAAATGTAAATAGACACAACGTTATAAGTGAAAGTGTAAATATAGCTAATAAAAATGTAAGTAAACAACCGACGAATCAAACACCTAACATAAATGATTTCAATAGACTCCGAGAAGTCACAGACAAGATAAATTCACTTGTAAATATATCACAGTTAATTTTAGCCTTAGAGCATTTCGCAGATCTTGTCATCTCCTGTCAAGGAGACAAGAAAGCAATGGCTATGTTCAACGGGTCTTAGCGATTGTAAGCGCTTGCAAGCGCTAACCGCTAAATCGGTATTGAACTATCCCTCAGCAGAAAAGCGAACGTTAGCGTAGTTAGCGCTAAATGAAAGCGCTTTTTTAGTCAGCGGGCTACGCTAGCACCAAAATGGCGAATAATTTCAAATAATAAACTAACCTTTCGTTTTAAATTTTAATTATTAAATTGTTTGTTTATGCAGATTTATGTTAAAGGTATGTAAAAAATGGATAATAATGGCACGCTTATAGCATTTAACTGGACTGTGATCACCTATGCAAGTGGGGACCACGGTCAATTAAGTGACCGTGAGTGGGGACGTTGTTTGTAATGGCAACAACATAATTCTCCAACATAAACATAAGAGTAAGCGATTTTTGCAGAAATTATTATTAGGAATTCTAAAAGCGGTAAAATTTAACTAGATTAGAAAAATGTCTTGTTGCCGAGCTGACAAACGTATAGTATTTTTTTAAAACCGAAAAAATAAACAAATAAGTTATGTTATGAAGAACGTCTTTTGATTTTGACAGTAGACTTTTCCGCAAAGGAGAGTGTCGTGTCGATCAACGGGACTGTTAGCGCTTAGAAGCGATAGCGTAATATGCTAAGTGCCGATGAACATAGCCATTCTTTCAAGCCACCCTAAACTTTTACACGAACGAAATTGAAAATTATGACTTTTAATTCACGTAAATATTGCAATTTTTTAATGATAACATTTCATGTATAATACCGAAGCATTATAAGATCCTTTACACAAATAGTGCACTATATAAAAATCGGCCTTTCCCATTGGTCGATCCGCATGGCCCTCCGCTCGCTTCGCTCGCTACGTGGGCTCAAGAAAAGGAAACTAACCAGGTCCTAACCCAATCTAACCCAAGACATACCCAAAATCAAGAAAAAAAGCTGTTTAGAAACATAATCTTTAAAAAATAATAAAAAAAAGCAACGGGGTTCGAACTCGCGTTTTCCAGGTGAGACCCAACGATCTAAACCTCTACACCTTAAGAGCTCTTGATACAAATCGATTGCATCACGCAGACATATCGTAATACGAGATAGATCGACCAATAGGAGAGGTCGATATTTACATAGTGCACTTATGAACGAACCTCGGTTCCTTTATACTATAAAGGAACTGAGGCTCTTATACTACCCCGCCCACTGTCAAGTGGGCGCAGCCTATAACATGTGGCTGATATATATACACAGGATCACTTTATTCGCTCCTAATACGATGCCACATCTTGATGTACATAAATGTATATAGTAAATGTTGTATTGTTTATCTAAAACCAGGTTTTTTCGGATAGTTTTTCCTGGATTCGACTTCCGCACTAGTTAAGTCTAAGTAAATCATAGTCTTCATACACCTGCACTCGTATAGCCACGATAAATTTGTAAATACCATTGAAGGGCAACGCCCAAATAATGTGAATATTGTATTGTAGTTAGGCCACACTAGCGTAAGCTGTCTGCCTGCGCTGCAGATCGAGTGTGGAGTGGCTAGAGAGTTTATAATTCGTCTAGTTTGTAGGAACTCTGCCTCGTAAGATAGTAATTGTTAGAATAACCATTTCATGTAACAGTAATGTTCAAATAAAGATGTCGATTGATTGATTGATTGAGATTATACCTTATACTATTTTCGATTTCAGAGGTGTTTTAACCAACTAGTGGATATTGCGTCCAAGAGGATTCGAGGCGTGTAAACGGGACATGATAATGTTTTGGGTAATCTAGTAACTATTTATTTTTCGTTTATTTCATCCGCTTTACTTTTTATAGCAGGTAAGTATTAGCAATTATCGATTGTCTTTCTTCCTTGTTGCATAATCGGTAATTTATTTTGCGTACCACAATTGGTGAATGTTTTGGATTGCAATTAATTAGATAGGTTCTGTATTAATTGGCATAACAGATACTTTATTTCACATAACAATTAGCTAAGTTTTTCTTTTGATTATAATTAAGTAGTCAGATAAACGTTTTACAGTATCTTTGTTTTTTTCATAACAAATAATTTTGCATTACGTCAGTTTAGACAGGAATAGAAATTTAACTTTTCAGCAGAGATTATATCCAGATCATTTAATATTAAAAAACACACAATTATAAATAAGCCAAGAAATATTAATATTGTAATAAACGCCGATTTACCCTATTCACTTACTGTATTTTCGGCCTTTTCTTCACCTTCTGTTCATTTTCTGTAACCTGACTTGCAAGTAGACACTTGGGCAAATACCCATATTTCTCTACCTAGTTTAAACAACTTCATTCCTCTTTCCAGCACTTAATTCTATTCTCAGGTATAATTAATATAATTAAATGAACGTAGGGCAAATCAGTTTGCGTTTTTAAAATAATAAAAACAATATTTGAGATTGCGTATTTAAGGGAGCACACAACTGAAATAGAGCATTTTCTTATTTAAATAGTGGATGGCTCAAATCTAGCTCAAGTCTTTGCACAGTAAAAGAAAATTTCACTGGTATTATTATTTAATCGTTGTGAATTTTTTACCGTGTATTAACTTTCCTAGATTATTACATTTTATCTGAGAGTGAAGTGAAAATTAGCCAGTCAAACAATTATGGATTAATAAAAGAAATTCAATTAACAATAATTGTTTTCCGCAGTGATTTAACTAAATAAAATACGAAGTGACGCTAGCACTAGGTAATGATTTTAATGGGATACTCATTAAACTCTCGAATACATACAGCAAATATACAGGCACCCTAAACATTATGATTTAAAACTAAACTTACTGTCTAACGCTTATGGTTAACGCGGAATCTGTCATCCTAGCTTCCATCGCTTCTTTTGACCACCTTCTCCCTCGACGGATGACGAATTTCAAACAACGTTTCTTTACATTACTTTTCGAGCCGACGACATGAATTTACTTAGTTACTTCCACGAGTCTCTAAAACTGTGAAACACTATTTTTCGGTTTGGTCAATACTGTGACCATAGTAACAGTCTTGAAAAATTAAAGTTATTTTATAAATTTCTCGAGCCCCATATGGGCATTACGACGTACGACAAATGAATATTCAGTTAAGATAATTTCTCGCTTTTATAGCAACTTTTCAACTGGTTTGTTCCCAGAAAAATCCGGAATCTGCACACTTGCAGCAAGAAAACACGTGCAAGGTGGTATAACGCAAAATGCTCCAATTTTCGACGAAAACAACTTTTCGAGTTTTAACTAGTTTAAATTCCAATGCCCCTAGGGTTCAAAATTTTACATTCCAAACTTAAGTTCGTCACAGAAATTAGCTCACAACTGGTAATTGAAATTTTGAGGTCATGACTTTTTTGTCTTTCGTTTCATTGGCTGGGTGGGAAATCTTTCTCATTAGAAACGCCCCCTGGCCAATGGTTTTCTTTTAGAACAAAGTTGGGGGAACCTGCGTGAGAATGTTCGACAGCGGAGGATATTCTTCCTAGTTAGTTCATCTAGTTTCACGTTATAATGCAGTCAAAAAAACAAAAATATAAGTCAACCCCGATTTAAATTGGTTCTCGAATCTTGTGAAGTTATACACCATGCCGTTTATTGGAATATATTCCAATTGCAAGTGATTCTATTTTTAACCAAGCTGTGTTAGTTGCTTTTCGTATTTTTGTATTAGGCAAAATGATTATTAACTCTTTTTAGCGATTCTGGCCGTACTTCTTGACTTCAATTTATTTTTTGTCTTGTGTAATAAAATAATTTTATTATTTTTAATTGAACGTTTTCTCCCTTGATTTAATTCAAGACTTAGTTTAATTTTCGAATCAGGTGCTAGCCCTGATCCAGCACAATATATTTATACAAAAATTTAGCGCCATATTTTTTTTTAACTGAAACATGATGTCTTTTTATTTTCAATTACCTTTATGTTTATGACGATCTATATCTATATTTAGCAAAAGCTCTCTTTCAGGGTTGGAATAATTTGGAGCTAAATATTTTTTGCAGAGTATATTTGATCTTTAATTTGCTCCATTATTGATTTTTTCTAGGCCCTTGTTAAAAACAACGCATTTAGATTATAGGTCGAAAATTTTATTATTTAGGGTTTAGAAATTAGTATTTTTTTAAATTATATTTTCGAATTTTGTAATGAACCCTTTTATCTAAGAATTTCATATTTTTGACCGGTGGAAATTATCCTGCAAAAGTTAGGGTTTCCTTAATTAGGTAAGTTCTACGTATTCTCTCCAGCCTCCCTAAATAAAAATTGGTGGAAACGAGCATAAAATAAATTTGGTTCTGGCCTACGCATCTTTCAATTGAGATTTTTTTTAAATCTTGTCCACTACCAGTAAATGAGAAAAATTACTAGTGTTATTAGAGCCGTTAAATATTTTTTTTGGTTGGTAATATCTGATTCTCTGCACGCGTACCTAACAGTCCATGGCGCGCCTAAAATAGACCCATTTTACGTGCTCGGCTCTTAACACATATTTCGAAAACGCATAAACTTAGCGACCTAAATTAAAAAACACTGGAAAGATAGCCCTGTTTCCTAGGGTTGCCGTGTAATAGTTTTTCCAAATTGTTTTTTTAATTTTTGAAATTTAGATAGTAATCTATGCAATAAATCGATATGTTTACAATTTTTTTCCTTAAAAATAGGGACCTAAATCAAAAATCGCTTACACGAGGGAAGTGGGCCGATCTTTTAGCTTTGCAATGATCCCAAAATAATATCGATTTGACAAAAATTACTCAAAATTCTATGCTAAGTCCCGAACGTCTGCAGCGCTTCACAAACCAAATATTAAAATGCATCAGTCACGTGCGTTTTATTCAAGGGGAGGAGCATGTGGCCGTTTACTGCGGTCAGGACTGGACTTAAACGTAGCGGATTATATATATATTTTTGTGTCAAATAATATATTGGGTGCAAATCACTTTCACTATTCATGATTCTATAATCTGTAGGATTCAAGCAATAGTTTTTCTCTTTTTCCGTTCATTCTTAGAATCCGTTTGTATTCGTTTATTGTATTTGTATTTGTATTTGCAGAGAGGTGACTATCGACGGATGTCGAATAGTATATCTGCAGCAGTTTATTGATTCCATGAAAAACCTTTCGAATCATTCGCCTTTATTTGGATGCAGCCTTGCAAACATGCGTATTGTGAATGAATTGAAAAAAGGTTTTGAGTCGAAACTCACATTTGAGTGTGATATGTGCAACTTTACAAAAACAATTTCTACTTGTCCAGAACAACCTGAAAAAGTTGACATAAACACTTCTACCGTTACAGCTGTAATGAATACAGGTGGGGGCTATACACAATTGAGAAACATTACCGGGAAGAAATCGCTTGGAGGTCTATGAAAGAGGCCGCTGAAGAAGAGGCAAGGATGGCTTTAGAATATAACAGTGTTGAAATCAATAGAACACCGATGATTACCAGTGGCGTAGCTACCGGGTGGGCCAGGGGAGGCAAGGCCCCACGGCGCCAAGAGAAATTAGGCGCCGCTCCGAATTTATAAATATGCTAATGCTAACAATGCTCATGAGCTTAACTGAGTTTTTAAATTAATTAAATTATAATGCAATCAAAGACCGAAATATGTATTAAACTCTTTACCCAACCAATACATTTTGTGTCAGGTATTTATTATTTATTCTACATGGAATAATAGTATATTATGATATAAGTGTATAAGAGGGCCTTTAAAGCACGCGCGACATATTTCAAAACACGACGCGCAGCGGAGTGTTTTGTAAGTCGCAAGGGCTTTAAAGGCATCTTATACACGTATATCATACGCTATTTTTTATTACGAATGCACCATAATCTCAAAAATGTTTTAAATATTAAACTTAAGGGATATATTGACGAATATATTAATCTGTCACATTTGACATGATCAAATGTTTCTGTAGCAACCTTTAAAAAAGTAGGCGCATCATAAACATCATTTTATGCACGCTGCAGCGTGCGATAATCGTTGATTATGATGCATGCGTAATAAAAAATATATATATCCCGGCGCGGCGGCATTTGGTACATGCAAATTTGTAAAAACGCTGCGTAAGGCGGCATGCGACTTCAAAGACAAACATTCCGAAAAGTTCGGTCGTAAAAAAGTACGTTTTTTGGAGTTTCGTATTTAGGAAGTACCATTAGCCAGACAAGTCTAAATAAATAGCCTAGCCATACTAAGCATAGAAAATGAATTTGTCTAAAAAATTGATTTTGATCAAATAATCGATCAATTTACGTCGATTTAAAAACCAAGAAAGACCAATGTTTAATTAATTAATTAAGGTTATAGATTTGTAGTTTACGTTTATATTTCAATTTGTATGTACCTGTTGGTTGGTTGCCGCTTTCCGCTTATATGTTTTACATTCATATTCCTGTAAATAAAAAAAGCGTTTTCACTATGTGCGCATATCAGAAGTGAAACGTCTTAAACTTAAACGGATTTGGTTAAAAAGTAGTTTTTTTTTAATATATCACTTAATTAACAAAAAGGGAAGACCTAAATGAAAAAAAAACTATTCTTCATAAAAGTTTTGCTTATGTCTTGAGAAGGTAATAGAGTAAACCCCATATTTTTATCTTGTAAACTAACAAAGATATCACAATAATTATACGCCCTAGCCTTATACATATCTAACGGATTTGGTTAAAAAGTAGTTTTTTTAAATATATCACTCAATTAACCAAAAGAGAAGGCCTAAATGAAAAAACTATTCTTCATAAAAGTTTCGCTTATGTCTTGACAAGGTAATAGAGCAAACCCCATATTTTTATCTTCTAAACTAACAAACGTATCACAATAATTATACGCCCTAGCCTTATACATATCTTAACAGATTAGGTTAAAAAGTAGTTTATTTAAATATAGGTATCACTCAATTAACAAAAAGGAAAGGCCTAAATAAAAAAAAATGTTCTTCATAAAAGTTTCGCTTATGTCTTGACAAGGTAATAGAGCAAATCCCGTATTTGTATCTTGTAAACTAACAAAGATATCACAATAAACGTCCGTGACCGTTGCCAGCTCGCCCGCCGTGTGTTGCGATCGCCCGCCGTGTGTCGGGATCGCGACCTTCAAATTTTACTCCCGGCGCGCGTTAAGAAGTTTCACTTCAAAAATATACGTTTAATATTATGATGTATTATTGTTGGATTAATTATACACAAAATATAGGTTTGTTTTAGGCGCCAGCGGGTAGGCTTGCCCCCCGGCGCCCACATTTCTAGCTACGCCACTGATGATTACAGTAGTCTGTGATGGAAGCTGGGCAAAACGATCCTACAGAGGTGGTGGAAATTATAATTCTCTCTCTGGAGTTGCTGCAATTGTTGGGGTAAAATCTGGTAAAATTTTATATTTGGGAGTAAAAAATAAATATTGTTGTGTTTGCCAAAGAGCTGAAAACAAAGGTGGACAAGCTGCTAAACATACCTGCTACAAAAACTGGAACTCATCTTCCACGGCTATGGAAGCGAGCATAATTGCAGAAGGATTTTGCTCAAGTTTGGAAATGTATAACCTTATTTACAATAAAATGATAGCAGATGGAGATAGTAGCTGCTACAAGAAAATTCTAGATAGTAGGCCTTATGAAACTTGTGTGGTTCAAAAAATAGAATGTACTAATCATTTGCTGAGGAATTATAGCAGCAAATTACGGGAGCTTTCTAAAGTAAAAGGCGTTCCTGGGGCTTTGAGAAATATTATTTCAAATAACATTTTGCGATGCAGAACAGCTGTGGCAAAAGCAGTTCAATGCCGGAAAAAAGAAGAAGGCCTCAGTGAGGAGGAAAAAATTAGAAACCTAAGGAAAGATATAATTAACAGTATAAGCCACATATTTGGGGAGCATAAAGGCTGTTCCGAATTGAAATATTTTTGTCAAAAGATAGAAGCTGATAAAAACAATTATATGTCGGATTTTCGAACATTTGCCATTGAGGAAAAACTAATGGAAGCCGTGCGCTATTTAGCAGGACATTCCAGAAGCTTGCTGGAAAACGTTAACACTAACATTGTGGAACAATTCAATGCTAACATTGCACAAAAAGTTGGAGGTAAACGAGTAAATTATACTCTTAGAAGATGTTATCGAGGACGCTGTTTTTCTGCGGTGGTTTCAAAAAATACGAAAAGACCGCTGTATAATATATTCAAGCACTTGAGTGGGGGACACAGTCCTGGAAAAAATGTGAAGAGAATTGAGCAGTTAAAATTAAATAGGCGAAAGAAACATTCTCAGTCCAGGAGGAAACTAGTATTCTCTGCTAGCAAGTCAAGTGAACCAGAGGCTAATTATGGAGAAAATTGTCAAAAGCCAGATCTGGATCAACAAGCGTTTGAAGATTTAAAAACGGAATTATTAAAAAAGTTGAATAAATCCGAAGCTGAGTATAGACAAATAGAAATTAATACTCGTCTTCAAGCGGATTCTGCTGAATGGAGGCAGTATAGAAAAACAATGTTAACATCTTCCTTATTTGGGAAAATTTGTAAAATGCGTCCAACAACAAGTTGCGCATCTACCATTACAGATATCTTCTGTAAAGAATTTTTTTCTAAAGCTACTGCCTGGGGAAAAAATAATGAAGACAGGGCAAAAAGATCGTTGGAATCAAGATTTGGTTTCAATATTTCTGATTCCGGTCTTGTGATAAACCAAAATTGGCCATTTCTTGGTGCTTCTCCGGATGGTATCGAGGAAAATTCGGGATTCCTAGTTGAAATCAAATGTCCCTTTTCAGCAAGAAACCTGACCATTAAAGAGGCTATTTCAAAAAAGTTAATACAATATTTGGAAGTAGACGGTGAAAATTACAAATTCAAAAAAAATCACAATTATTATTATCAGGTTCAGGGCCAATTAAATATAGCCCTCAAAGAAAAATGTTATTTTTCGGTATGGACTCTTAGAGAAATTATTTATTTAAAAGTTCCAATCGACAGAGAGTTTTTCGAAAAATCAATGTTACCAAAGCTTGAAAAGTTTTATTTCAATTGTCTCTTGCCTGAAATAATTGATCCAAGACACACAAGAGGCATGAAAATAAGAGATCCAACTTATATTATTGAGGCTCAAAAAATTAAAGATAAAAAATCCTACACCCCTGAACGAGCCCCTGAATGAAAACTATGTTGTTTTAAAAAGTAACTATACGTTTCAATTGTAATGTAAGCTAATTATATAAAGTAAAGTTCTTCTATTCTTAGTTGGAAGGTCCAAATTGAAATTTTTGTAGTTCATATCATATGACACACTTTATTATTGGCTTCTCAGACAAATGTATTCGTGATAAAAGTCTCTGCATACAAAACACTACTTAGTAGTACAGTGTGTCCCCGGATCGACGCATGAATAAGTGAAAAAGACTGAAAATGTTCAGTTAAAATTTCGCCTTCTGGGGTTCAGCCCTGCTTGTAGAGAATCTAATTTTTGCTATGATTTTAGTTTCAAAAATCGAGTATGCCTTGGAAATTTACAAAATGGTTATTTTTTCCCACTAGTAAACTGCTTTTTCTGTAGGAGATACCACAACATGTTATTAAGAAAAGTTGTTCAGAAAGGAAAATTGAGTAAGAACGCAAAATTTCAAACTTTGATATTTTGCCTTATTTCTTCTTTCTTTTTTAATAAAGTATAGGTAACTTCCATGTTAAAGATATTGAAAATGTTCATTAAAAAAAGTTGTTCAGAATGATACATTATCGAAGTATGCAAAATTTCAAGAAGATCAGAATAAGACAAAATATCGAAATGAAATTTTGTACTCTTACTCAATTTTCCTTTCTGAACAACTTTCCCTAATAGCATTCTGTCGTATCTCCAACAGAAAAAATACTTTACTAGTGGGAAAAATAAGCTTTTTGTACGTTTACAAGACATGGATCACATTAGTTTCTATCCAATCAGGGCTGAACCCCAGAAGTTTAAATTTCAACTCAAACATTTTCAGACATCTTCACCTATTAATGCATCGATCCGGGCACGCACTGTATATGATGTGCAAAAAAGATATGATTTTTTTAAGTAAAAAGTTATCGGATATAAAATCTTTGAAACAGCGAATTTAAAAGCCATCATAATGCAAGCAAAAACCCTACAACTTTTTTCAAATGAGGTACAGCTTTTTAATAAACTGGAGTCAAAAATTGGTACCTAGTTTATTAATTTTTTTCATTGTTTGTCATCAGTTTATTGAACAACTGTCCTTCGTACGTAAAAACTTAATAAACATTTTTTGTTTGTTTTTGATCCATATATTTTTTTTTCCTAAGACGAATAATTTTTTCTGAGAAACCAAAAACAAAAAGGTTTCCCATATTTTACGAACTTTTTGGAGGGCACTGTATAAGCTCACCAAATAACAAAGGGAAACACAAATTTCGAGTAAACTTTTTTCCAAATATAAGAATTTTTTTTAATTGTATTTGTGTTTTATTGATATTATAGACTGAAATTAAATATTCCCACCTGCATTTTCTAGTGAAAATACTATTTTTTTGCAATTAATTAATAGGTTAGACTTATCACCTAAAAATATCGAGAAAATTAAATTATTATTGATTTTATTTAAGCCTCATCTTTATGAAATGAGAAAATATTTTTTATCCGATCGGACGAAAAACGACACCTTTCCGATGTGTTTTCTCACCGCAAAAGTCATGATTCCAGTATATTGTATTCGTTGCTTGGCAACTTGCAATAACTGTACAAGAATAGAAAATAACTGTCCGGGAATATAACATTCCCGTCCTAGGCCGGGAATGTAACATTTCTGTTCTATTCAAACGCCTTGTTTGTCAAATCGACGTCTATTAAAAGCAACATTTAGATGTTATTTCCGTAGTTACGTAATAAACTTCAAGCTCGCTCGATTCAAAACTTGATATTATGTTGAGTTTAAATTTAAAACACCGTTTTTATTTAGAGTAAGATTTGGCTCTATTTTTATAAGTACGTATTCTAATTAATTTCGATCGGATAAAAAATAGTATGTGCAACTCGTAGGAAAAGCACAATCCTGGACTCCTGTGTTGCTGGCCTCAGCAATTACCACAGTCGTCCAGGAATGTTTTGCTTTTCCTCCTAGTTACACAATATACTATTTTTACTCTTGGTAAGCATTTAATTTTTTTCCCCAAGGTATTGACATAAGAAAATATGGACTTGAAGAAACGTACAGGCCCGGAAGTATTTCTCCCAAGATTAAAAAGAAGGAATACTAAAACACCCGTTTTCGCGTTTTTTTAATACGAAGTTTTTTCTCGGAAAAAATTACAAAAAATACGATATTATTTTCCTTGTTTTTGTGGTATTTTTTTAACATAAACAAACACATTAAAAAATATGCAAAAATAAAAATATTTACCTTTCGTACTCTCTACACTAGTATATAAAAAAAATTGTGGTTAAGCCGTTTTTCCCTTACTGGTCATTAACCCAGAATAGGTGTATTCTTCCCATAAATTTGGAATTATATTTTCGAGAAAAAGCTACTGCTATACAAAAAGAGTTTAATTTGCTCTTTCTCATAGGAACCTTACTTTTAAAAAGTTTCAAACATAACCTTCAAAAACACGTGTTTCTGGGTTTTTCGAGAGGAAGTTTAGTTTCCATTGAAAAAAATGTCAAAAATAAATATGTTTTTATTTTTTTTTATTTTATTTTCTTATCCAGTTTTCCTGGTACGCTCCAGGAAAAATCTGACGTCACTCCCAAAAACGCCTATATCATAAATGAAGATATTCCCCTTTTTTTTTCGTTTTTTTTTCTTACCCAGGAAAAATTTTAGGTCATATATGAACTCCCCGGTCCCTAAAACCCCCTTATACCGAATTTGAACTCTCCACGGCATATCATTTAAAACTTACAATTTTTAAGGGAGGAGTGGGGGGATCGAAATTATAAATTTGCTTTTTGGGATCATGGCAACCCCTACCATCCACCTATCGAATATGAACACGATCGAAAAAAAGCATATTTTTTCCCCAAGAGGAAAAATAGGCGTCTCCGTTTAAAAAAAATACCGAAGCAAATTTTTTCAAATTATAGAAAACGAATTATTACTGATTTTATGGAATCAAATCGCAGCAGGCTTCCTCAATTTAGGGCCACAGAGTTATACAGGGTCAAAATGTTCTTCAAAAATTAATGTCACTTTTGAAATCAAAACCCCCATATATATAGCAAGTTTAAAAAAAATTCTCCAATTTTGCCCAGCTCACGTTCTCTGTTGATGATTTACCCAAATTTATAACGATAAACAAAGGTAATCTTTAAAACAATTATCAGCTCTTATATATTTTCAATCATACATTCTGCCCATTCCAACAAGATTTCTATACTTTATAACCGGCAGCCCACTCGGTTTATAATTGTTGTTAACGCTCATCTCATCAATTCCAACACGCGCGGCCGAACAACATTCAATATTCAAAATATCATAATAATAACGGTAAATTTTTTTTTTTTTTTTTTGGTAAGGAGGGGAATGCTCCCTTATGCACGCCCCGGGTCGGTTAACTCCCGGGGTAGTGTGGGGCTCTCCCGAAGGCATACCCACTAAACCCCTCCGTCGTGAGCAGAGTCCTTCCTAACTGCCCTGCTCATGTGGTTACGGGCGTCAGCCTATTTAACCACAACCTTAGTTTCCTGGTACCCCTCTTTGCCGCTCTAGGCGGGCACCTCTCTTCATTTCTTCCTCTGGGGCTTTTGTTTGCGTGTTCTAATATGTTCCTAATTCCTAGTTATGTACAGATTCTATTTACATTTATAAGGTATCCGATAGATAGTCTATTCATTATTGTTATGCCCTTCCATATTTTGTTTTGTGTGCAAAACTATATTATTGCCAGATTTCTCAATTTTTACGAGGTTTATTACATGTGCTATAAGGTAGTCTATTTTGTATGTGTGTGTCAATTCATGTTTGTTTACATATTTACGTCCTCTTCATAGTCTTGTTCTAAAGCTATGATAGCATCCCTTGGTCTCCTATAGTACCTCCTTCCTCCATCGTGTATTCTTGGTTCATAAGTAACAAGTCTCACTAGATCTTGATTAGGATGTTGCTCCGCACTGGTTAAAACTGCTTTAATCCGTTCTTGGATGTAGATCCTCAAAGGTACCCAGTTCAGATCGCGATGTATATCTGCATTTCTTAGGAACCATGGCGCCCCTACTGCCATCCTCACCGCTCTATTTTCCGCTTGCTCTAACCATTTAATGTACGTAGGGCTCCCATTGGCCCAGTTTGGGCATCCGTAGCTCAGTTGTGCTCTTATGATTGCTTTTACCAAGAGTATTTTTGTTGTAATGTCCATTGAACTACCTATCCCTATTAGGGGGTACATTTGTGTAGTCACCACTCTAATTCTTTGTCTCAGTTCTTTGCATTGTTTAGCCCAGTTCAACTTCCTGTCATAAATGAGCCCAAGATATTTTGCTTCATTACTCCATGGAATTCTTTCGTCATGAATTGTGACTAACGGTAAATCGGTAAATATGTACCTAAATACGTCCACCGTGAAATCGGAGTAGTGGGAGCGCGTTAGTCTCCACCCCACGCCGTAACGCCCGTGTACCCGACCCCGTAGCGCTACCCGAGCAGTCTACAGTGAACGGACTCCTAAGTACGATGGATTATAAAATGAATATACGTTACTTTAAGATGCTGATCCATGAGTTGGTCATACATAGTGTCCCTGTTGACAGCAGTAAAACCTTACATGAACTTGTTCGCCTTACGCTCTCTGTTAATATTAGAAAATATTGGAACATTTAATTGTTTTCCGTATAGTACTTAAATTTAATGATGAAAAAATGCAAATTCGTATGTTGACGATGCGACGCCGACGGCTATCTGCACACTTTCTGACGAGCAGGTCTACAATAAATTTATTTCTACCCAGTCAAGATTGATCCATCTTCTCAGTCGCATTAATCCAATTGCCATCTCCAGCTTAACAAATGAAGAACAAAGATTTTTAGTCGCGGTATTGGCGGCTTTAGGTTACTTAGAAAGTGCATCCAGACATAACCCTGAATTGAGTCGTCACTTTCAGGACTTTGCTGCTTGATCGGTATTCTAACGTTGAAGATCGGAGAAATAAGGCTATGCGGAAACCCTCCACAGGATGTCACTTCCCAGTGCCTATTTACCCAATTCCACACATCACACACACCCAAAGCTTTGTCGCCGATATTTGCAACAATTGCAATTTCGATTTCGGCCTAACAAAATATGCTTTACTTAACAAGTAATTTGGCCATAAAGAGACTAGGTACGTAGGTACATAATTAGTTTCCCTATGATTAAATACCAGGCGTGTCCTAATTACCTCATGATTAACGACCCTCACTAACTAACCGCGCACTAGGGTTCTGTTTATTTGTGGAAGTCGAGTCGAGAGATTTACCAACATTTCCTGACGCATGTTCCCACGAAAAATGGCTATATCAGAAATCTAGATCATCCATATTTTGCAATTTCTCTATTTCATCACGCCACCGATGAGCAAGTTCCTAGAACATACGTGTTATATCCAACCATAATCAATATTCAGAAATCTCAGTTCGGTACCACTGTAGTACGAGTCACTCGCACCGGTAGGCAGGTAGCACCAAAAAAAATGCAGCTTGTACATCTCATCTTTCCAAGGCAAAATGGCCCTCTGATCAGGCACGCCTTAAAAGTGAATCAGTGAAAATTAATAACGCCATAAGGCAAAGTGCTATTTAAATTAACTACATATAAAAAGTAAACTACGTAACTAAATATTCAGCCAGACCAAATAATCTATCCGCCCGTCAGTCTAATTGTAACAGCCCTTCAGGCTAGCTCTCCCTCTCTCTCGCTGTTGTTCGTGGTTAACATTTTCGCGAGGAATATCCCAGGGGACTTACGAGATATGCATTCCCGAATATTTGGTAATACTTACAACCTTCTATACTCAACCTGAAGTTAATAAACCAAGCCTTTTTTACACCGAGTGTTTCTATCCATCTCTCCCAACTACCTATATCTGAGCTCCGTCTTCTGAAAGAGCACAGCGCAACTACTGCAACGAAGTCAGGTCCATAGGCAACAAGCGGTAGGAGCGTATATGTGACAATATTTTAAATTGATTGAAAAATAACTCCAGTGGTAATAGTCCACCAAGAGAGAACATTCAAATAAAATAATAATTTTGTTTTAAAAATTAAATTGAAATTGAAGTTTCAAGATATAATGTCTGAACCGCGTCTAAAATTAAACTATTTTGCCTAAATTCAGGACAATGTGCTACAGTCAATAATATAACTTACTATTAGAGTATAATGGCATTATGCTAACTTCACAAGAAACGAAGGCAGACTTGAACCGCAGCCGAGTTTTACTTTTTCCGACTACATTACAACGCGCGATTAGATGAGCTAACTACAAGGACTATCACCCATTAGTTGTGTGCTCCAAAAACAGGTCCTCCAGCACTTTGCTCTAAAAAGAAAACCTTGGCTAGGAGGCGTTTCTCTTAAGACGACCCGGGATTGGAATGCAAAAATAACCAATTTTAATTATACTAATTTAGAACACGGGGCGGTACTAAAACCGAGGTTAACAAAACATGTTAAAACGCTAATTGCCACATTACAATTTTCGGCGACTTAGGATTTTTAAGTGTTCTTAGTAAAAACATTTTAATAGCTCGGCAGGTGCTGATTCCAGATTTTTCGAGACTAACAAAAAGCAAGCCTTGAAAGATGGTTTAAAATCCGAAAATTCTTTGGGAAAGAGTTAGTCAAAATAATAGTTCTCAAAAATACGGCGACTCGGAAAAAGTCAGTCTGAAAAAAAATCTTCGCTCGGTAACTCGTTACGCTGCCCAAAAATATGGGATCTGGGAAAAATTAGTCAAAATGTGTCTATCGCGAATGTTACGCTGCCCAAATAGTTAATCAGTATTGACCAACTTGCGAAAAGTGTCTCTGAGTACCAGAGGCCCCTGGGAAATTTAATAAGTAGTCAAAAAAAAGTAATTTCGTGTAGAAAGCGGTACTTTTTCCAACTCGGGCCACTAAAAGTACTACATGTTGTAAGAGAAAACTCTATTCGAAATTCCTCACTCGTCGTGAGGGAAGGTGTACTAAAAGTTATTAAAGCCTGGATTGCAGATTACGGATTAACATTAAAACATAATGATTAGGATACCTATATTTATCGAAACATATCTTATGTATATCGTTGATATTTTTATGAACTGAAATTAAAACTCAGTGCTAGTGCCAAAAACTCTATTTCATTTATTAGGGAATGTAGAATTTATCTTACCATCTTATCAGATTGAATCTAAGCTTACAGTAGACCCGCTTTGCAAAGTTCTTTTTGAGTCTGATATCTTAGGCCATAACATATCTAAAAATGATAAAAAAAACGTTTGAAGAAAAAGTCTTTAAGCATTAAAAAAGGACCCCATTTAACCTGGCCCACAAGACATGGTTTTCCCAAAATTAAAGTATAAATTTTAATTTTGTTCGTATTGATCTGGCTTTTTAATGGTCAATATTTCGAACCCTTTCTGATCTTTTTTGTCCATTTTTACATCTTTATTTCATTTGGCCGATTTTAGCAACGACCTGAAATACATTGGTTTTGAAAAATACCTCCTTTTCAGTACGCCACTGAAGCAGACCCTCTTTGCAAAGTTCTTTTTAATCCCAATGCCTTAGGCCATAACATATCCATAAATTATAAAAAAATCCTTTGAAAATAAAAAAGTTATTAAGCATTAAAGAAGATTCCAATTTTATTTTGCCCACAGTGTATAAGTACAATAATAAATTGCAAAACTCATATACCAATTTCATCAAAATATAGTTAGGAAGGGTTTCTTTCTTCCTGTAACGATGGTTTTTCTTCCAACTACAGTTGGATGGGATAGGAAACTTCATGAAACGAGCACTATGCAGGTTCTAAACTTAATTTTCACTGATCTTCTAAGTTCCTACTGACTGCGCCGATTATTCGTTTATTCTTTAGTTATAATGGCATACATTTTTTACTTTAAGAAATGATATATTTCAAAGCTCAAACGACATAGTGGCAACTTAACAAGAGCAAGTTAGAAAACAGAATGTCTTGCATAAATGGTCGTATTTATATGCTAGGGATAAATGAAACATCCGACATAATAGGTATTGATTTGTAGAAGATGGCTGGTACATAACTCGCGACGCTTTATCCTGCGGCAAAGTTTAAATAATTGTGAGCGAGCATTTGTTCACGCGACATCACACAGTAATAAGTTTTCCTGCTTCATTATAAAATATTTATAAAATTTTCGTTTGATTCTTAGTCTTTTAATAATATTGAGAAATTCGTTCCGACTCACTTCCGTTAGCTGGGAATTGTAGTGTGTTAAATATATATTATCCTTGCCATTGACTGGTAAAAAAAAATAAAAGAAACAATAAAGAGATAAATATTTAATATGCATAAGATTTCTGATATTAAAAGCACTGATATATGTCTTACATATTATATCTTAATTTAAATATACAACTTTTACTTAGCCACGTTCAATTCAGGGAATATCTCTACTAGCGTAGTATCCAATAAGTTGTAAACCAGCTGGAAAAAAGAAAAGTGATATTATAATAAAATGCATATATAGTTATTTATTATAAGATAAAGAAGTACTAATTTCGAGCGCGTGCTTTGACTCCGGTTGGAGAAATGCAGAAAGACAAACACAAAAAGCAGTATAATCTTACTTCCCTGTATATTTTTTTTCTGCGACGGGATGTGAAATATTAGGTTTGTTCTAGCATGAAATCTCAAACGGTTTGAAACCTCCGGAGTTTGCGCATAGC
>MU183116.1:162945-200475 GCA_016904865.1 Pissodes strobi
GCTATGCGCAAACTCCGGAGGTTTCAAACCGTTTGAGATTTCATGCTAGAACAAACCTATTATACTTCTTTTTACTTGTATGAACAATATGAACATTGCCTTAGTGACAAAACAATAGATACTGTCATCAAAATTTCAAATTTCTACGAATCCAGGTACCGCAGTAATAAACATTTAATTAGTGATGTTTTGAACAAAAAAGATGGAAAACAATTAATAACTCGAAAACCGTTAGGAATGGGTATAGGAAAATATTAGGCAAAATAATCAGAAAGTAATTACGAATCCAAAAATGTAATCGTATACAGTGTCTCATTTCAAATATACAAGATGTTGATACTTTTTGGTATAACACATTTTACATCGATAGATTAGGAGAAATTATAGGTAGCCAGAAGAAAGAAAGAGAGTCCAGAAAAGAGGCAAGAAAGACAATAAAAACCATAAAAAGAGAACACGAAAACAACATTCTCGAAGAGCTAGAGTCAAATAGAATGAACAACAGAACTAGAAATTTCTTCAAAGAGGTAAAAAATATAAAAACCCAACCCAAACTAACCCAGAATTGGAACAGTCATAAAGAATGACGAAGGTAACCTTATTGCAAATGAAGCGGAAGTGATGGAGGCTTGGAGAAGATACTTTGACGGTTTATTAAATGTGCGGGCAGACGAAGCCAGGCGAGAATATACATATCATACAGCCGAACCCTTGGTCGAAGAACCTACAGTGGAAGAAGTGTCACGTGGTATCCAAAAATTAACAAACAACAAAGCCCCAGGAAACGATGCTCTACCGGCAGAACGTCTGAAAAATGGTGGAAAAACTTTAGTGCTTGCTTTCTATGAGTTCATCTGCCAAATTTGGAAAGAAGAGAAAATACCAACCCCCTGGAAAGAAAGTGTTACAATACCCATACATAAAAAGGGCGATAAAATGTGCTGCACAAACTTAGAGGAATATCCTTTACTAACACAGGATATAAAGTGTTCTCCGTAATGCTATTGGAACGATTGAGCGCCTGTGTAGAGTATCAATTAGGAGATTACCAGCGTGGGTTTAGAAAAAACGATCCACAGTGGATCAGATATTCACTATTAGGCAGCTGATAGAGAAGTGTTGGGAATACAACAGAACATTGCACCAGCTATTTATAGATTTTAAGCAAGCATATGATAGCATCATAAGAGTGGAATTGTGGAATGCCATGTCAGAACTGGGCATACCAAAAAGGTTAATTAACCTTACAAAGGCTTGTGTAGAGGGATCTAGAAGTGCAGTAAGACTTGAAGGAAACTTTCGATCTTCTTTACCATCAACAGTGGTCTCAAACAGGGAGATGCGTTAACCCCACTTCTCTTTAACATCGCTTTGGATAGCATTGCGCGAAAGACAAGGACAGAAACGCTTCTCTTTAGAAATCAGTGTCCTCGTATTATACTGGCTTTCGCTGATGATATAGATATAGTGGGAAATACAACTGTCAGTGTCAAGAAACAGTTCATAAAACTGGAAAAGGCTGCAAAACAAGTGGGACTTCGAATTAAGGAAGATAAAACAAAATATATGGCTACAACAAGAACAGAACGACGAGATAGAATGGGACAGAACGTGATAATGGACCACTAAAATTTTGAAAGAGTTCATCAGTTTAAATATTTGCTACGATCACCTCTAACAACAATATAACCCAAGAAAATAACAACAGAATACAAGGTGGGAGTCGACGCTGTTTTGCGCTGCAAGAATTAATGAAATCGAAAAATGTACTCTAAATAAAAAAGGCTGTTTTAAATTTAAACTCAACATAATATCAAGTTTTGAATCCAGCGAGTAACTACGGAAACTACAGCTAAATGTTACTTTTGATAAACGTCAGATCTGACAAACAAGGCGTTTCAATAATATTATATTCCCGGCCTAGGACGAAATTATTCCCTTACAGTTATTGCCTATTCCCGTACGGTCATTGCATGTTGCTAAGTAACGAATACAATATACTGGAATGATTACTTTTGCGGTGAGAAAACACATCGGAAAATTGTAGTTTTTCGTCCGATCGGATAAAAATCATTTAAATTAATAAATTCATCTAATCGTCGCGCCGCTGCTGTCTCCTCGTCTGTCGAGGCATCTGGTCTTAGGATTAGATTTGCGAGCTCTAAAATTCTATAGACGCACTAATTAACCAGATTTGTCTAAAATCGTATTGATTCTGGATAAAATTGTATATAGGAATATGACTTATCATTTGAAAAGGATTTTGATTGTCTCTCAGGTTAGTTGATAATATACAGGGTGTTCCATTTAAAAATATACACCTTTGGCCATTTTTGTATTTACAGTAAAATCACGGATCTTAGGCCACCTTGTATAACTCAAAAGAAACTTCTCTATACAAAACTAATACATAAAATTGTATACAGGAATATGATATATCATTTGAAAGGGATTTTGATTGTCTTTCAGGTTAGTTGATAATATACAGGGTGTTCCATTAAAAAAATACACTTTTAGCCATTTTTTTATTTAGCAGTAAAATCACGAATCTTAGGCCACCTTGTATAACTCAGAAGAAACTTCTCTATACAAAACTAATACACAAAACCTTGGTAAGCTACGCTCAAAATGTCAAGTTTCTACGAATCCAGGTACCGAAGTAATAAGCATTTAATTAGTGCTAAGTATGTTTTGAACAAAAAAAAAGATGGAATACAATAATAATAACTCGAAAACCGTTAGGGATGGGTATAGGAAAATATTAGGCAAAATAATCAGAAAGTAATTACGAATCCAAAAATGCTATCGTATGTGTATCATTTAAAATATCAAAGATGTTGATACTTTTTGGTATAAGGGGCAACGCTGCATCGCTAAAAATAGTTTACATCGATAGATTAGGAGCAATTACTTAAGTAGCCAAATTTTCAGAATAATCCAATGACCCGTTTTTCGTAAACGTCTAAGGTACCATCGACCGTGAGGTTTTGGCACTAGAAAAAATATTATATTTAGACGTCAACGTTAATTAATATATCCAATGCAATGCTCATATTTCTTTACCAAAGTAAATTGCAAATAAAAGAGCTGTAATTAATGCGAAGAATATTGATCAATACTGTTTTGGATGGAGCATTATAAGTGCGTTATTTCCTTCTGATTAACATGTTAATTCATACCCCAATTTCTTTAACCACGTAAATTTTGAAGAATAGAGTTCCCATTGAAATCAAAGGATATAAAAAGTTTGAAGTGGTAAATAAAATATCAGTGAACGTTTACTTATTAGAAAGCTCTTATAAACTAAAATATAAAGTAGTTGGTCGTCTCTATTATACTACTAAAAAACTTTCAACACATATCAATTTGTTGATGATTAGTGATGGTAAGAGCAATCATCATTGTTGAATTTAAGATATGTCTAAATCGGTATCATCCCAAATTAATAAGACCTGTAAAAATATTTTTGTGATGAATGTTTAATTTGTTTTCATTCTAAAGGAAAATTAGATATTCACCACAATGATTGCAATCATATGCTTACAAAAATTTTTACAAACGAAATAAAGGTTAATAAATACGGAAAATGTTTTTAAAACAATATCCTTCAATATGAAAATTTCCAAACACAGTGTAAAGTTCCATTTGTAATTTACGGTGATTGTGTTTCTTAAAACCTTCACAATATGAACAACCAATAACTGTTACGGATTTTTTACTAGAAACACTTCCAACCCTGAACCATATGCTTTTGCTTATTATAATAAATACTCGTATAATAATATAATTCAATATCAATAGTAGATTATTATTTTGGTCTTGACGCAGCTGACGAATTTTGTAAAAAAACTGAATTCGATGAACATGACCATCGAATTTGTAACAATCATAAAATATGCAATGCCAATATCCCTTGAACTAATGAGGAAACATAGATTTTAAAAATTATATTAGTTGTCATATTTGTAATGAGTAATTTAAACTTGGGGATGAAAAAGTAGGGGATCATAATCATTAAACAGGAAAAATTCGTGGTGCAGCACATGGTGTATGTAATATAAACTTTCGAATTTCATGTTTTATTCCCGTATTCCTTCATAATGTAACCAGCTCTGAAGATAAAACAGCTGTTTTAGCACAAACTACGGAAGTCAGATCAGTATGTAGAAATTAACAATTGATCTCAAGACCCGACCCAATGAAAGGAAGTTATGAAAAAAGGAGTGTATCTATATTCTTACGTAGATTCCATGGTTAAATTGTATGAAGATCAAAAGATCACCTACCAAGTATTGAACATTTTTACGACTCACTTAAAGGTGAACCTGCAGAACCTTCAGATTACACCAGAGCAACATATATGGAACTTATTTGATCGGAAAAATGTATTGGATCAAACTAGAGTCTATTTATTACCTGTCATTCTAATTTTAACTGATTTTTTTAAGCATTTCGAAATGTATCCCAAAAGTTTTACAAATTAGATCCTGCATAATATTATACCTCTCCAGATTTAAACTGGGACGCCATGTTAAAAACCACACGTGGAAAACTAGGATTCTTAACAGATATTAATACGTTGCATTTCAAACAAAATTATAGAGGTGGTATATATCGTTGCAGTGTTCGAAAAGACGAAGCTAATACGTCATTTCTTACGAATTTTGGCCACACAAAACCTACTTCATATGTAATGTATTGGGATGCAACTAATCTGTATAGGATATGTGATTTTAGTTAAATAACTTAGGAATAGTCTGTATATATTGTCTATACCAGACGATGCTGAATATGGATATCCTTTAAGTAGGTACCTTTAAATTTGCATGAAAAACACAATGAACTACTTTTTGGATTTGTCCATCTAATTTCAAACAAAAAAAAATGATTTACGATTTATATAATAGAAAAAATGTCATTCATTACCGAAACCTTAAACAAGCACTTCAGAATGGTTTAAAATTGAAAAAATATATAGAGCTATTAAATTTAAAGATCGGCATTTTTAAAATCGTATATCTACTCAAATACTGAATTATAAACAAGGCTAAGAATAAAATAGAAAAAATATTGTTATAAATTACACAATAATGCTATATATGACCAATGTCGCGAAAATATCGATAAAACTCTGACTTAAGATTTTTCTTATATATAGGTATGTCGTCATCGCCTTAGAAAAAAGTTTACTTACTTGCTTATTATAATGTGGGTTCTGTAGTATCTCCAAAAGATTTGTTAAACCATCATTGATTTGACCACCTAAAATTCTATTCAAGTAACTTGGGCAAAACTGGATGTCCTGCAATGCCTTTCTTTTCCGTTCTAGATATTCTTGAGAAGTATGAGGGGAGTGTGGAATAAAAATAACACCTAAAAATATAAACTCGTCACTGAAAATAACTCCAACAGGATCAGTAACTACTACCGCTCTCCTTCAGCACAAACATTTTAAAATGACCGATTATAGTTAATTCACACTTTAAGCCAGAGATGGGAGGGGTTCAGGTCATTATTAATAATTATCCACACTTTTTGGACCAGGGCGAGAAGTAAACCAATGATTTAAGATATCTTTAAAGTAAAACAAAGATCGGATTTAAAATATTTTGCCAGAAAGAATAACATTTGAAATCTTCAACGTGCCAGACTTTAACTAACTTGATCTAACTTATACATCTTGAAGTTATATGAAAACAAATTGCAAATATTTAAAAATCAAATCTTTATAAAATAATGAAAAAGAAATTGAATCTAAATATAAAAAATATAATACAAGGCCTTACTTGAAAGAAGTCTTAGGCTATCTGCACACGGAGCTTCTCGTCATAGACGCGTATTAGACGCGACGTACGGAAGGTGTACGCCTGGTGTACGCTCGCTTGTATTTAAATCACCAACTGCACACGAAGACGTAGCAGCACGGATTCGGTGTTCCAGAGAAGCTGCAAGACGCCGGGCGTAGAGCGGTGTGTGTCCATTTAGTGTGTAAGCGGACAATATCTCGTTTATCAGCAAGAGCAAGAGAAAATGTTCAATACAAAACTTGTATAGAACCTTAAGGTCCACACTTTAAAACTGTTTTCGAATATACAAGGTGCCCCAAGAAGTCGTGGCGAATCAAACTTATAAATACGATACCCTGTATATTTTTTCATTTTTGAATTCTATGATTGGATCCAAATATTTTTGACATAACATGACATATCTCTAAAGTCAACTGTTTTCGAGATATTGACGTTCAAAAATTGACAATTTTCACCTTTTCGAAGGGTGGGGAATCTAAACGGCTAAAGATAGAGCAAAATGGTTTGCACTTTCCTATCTTGGTTTTTCATAAGCTATCGTTCGACATTAATTTTTTATTTAACCAGAGATTAAATTTAACCGGAATTTCTTAACTCCTTGCTCCTTGGCGGCAATAAAATAACCTCCTATTAAAATTTTTTTGAAGGTAAGGATTCACCCAAAATTTTCTTCGTTTATTCTTTTTGCGATGACGAAGATAAAAGTAAGTCCTCTTCATCACTTGACATCTTGACGACTACTAATAAAACACATAGAAATACGATTACATGTTTTAAGGTGTACGCTTCGTGTACAGATCTTATGCAAGCGAGCGTACACCTTCCGTAAGTTGCGTCTAATACGCGTCTATGACGAGAAGCTCCGTGTGCAGATAGCCTTATTGTACAAGCTCAGCCAACTTAGTATTTTTTATGATTCATCAGATGATCAAAATAGAAAAAGCAAATGAACAACAAGAGCTATTTTTTGGTAGAAGCAGTTTTTTAAATGAAACGTTTGTTATTTTCCGTTTTCACATCATATCAGATTATATTTTATTTATATTATTTTATCATTCCTTGTTTTAAAACTTCTACCGATGTCATGGATACCATTGAGTTTCTGACTAGCTGTTAATGTTGTTTATGTTTAAAGAGATTAATTAGCGATAACCAATACGGTTGCATTGGATATTTCGAAGGCATTCGACAGAGTTTGGCATGACGTATTACTCAACAAACTGCCGTCCTTCAGACTGCCAGCGTCTCTCTGGCTTGCCAGTTTCCTTAAAAATCGATATCTGCACGTTGTAGTTGATAGACACATTTACCATTAATGCGGGCGTCCCTCAGGGCGCAATACTTTCACCTCATCTATATTAGTGATCTGCTGATCGAAACTAATAATCCTGTCTATAGTTTTGCAGATGACCCTACCCTTGTATCCCAATTTAGATCAGAAAAACTCTTACCGGCGACTGATACTTATCACCGCAGACAGGAGCAGATTAAAACAATTAATCAAGATCTGGATAAAGTTCGACCTTGGGGCGACAGGAATTTAGTCCAGTTCAATGCAGCAAAAACCAAAGTAGCCACGTTTACCAAGAAAGCCAATACACTGACATCGTTATGGCAGGATCGATCATTCCTTCATCCTCGTCCATCGGACTACTGGGTGTCTCGGCCAACAGTAATATGTCCTGGCATACTATCCTATCATAGTAAAATAAGCTTCGCTTGGTGCGCTATTTGGCAAAAAACTATATACACCGTAGCAGCTGCTCGTGCTCTACAATGCGCAAATAAGACCGTGCTTAGAATATTGCTCACACATCTGGGGTACCGTACCTAAGCCCACCCTAAAGCTGCTCGATTCCATTCAGAAGAGAGCTATGCGTCTCGTCAGCGACCCGGAGTTGACCCGGGATCTGCATAGTCTGGAACACGGCAGACATATGCTCGAGATCTCCGTTTTAAAGTTATTTTCACGGTAGATGTTCCCAGGAATATAGCTATTTCTCTACAACTGTCAAAGAAGCATGACAGATTTGAGGGTGACAAATAGGCAATTTTTTCACTACTACCTTTTATGTATGGTTGTTGCTATTAGCAGCGTGCGCCTAAGTGATATTCGCTGCATATTTCCGGAATAAGTGACTTGAACTCTATCTGACAATTAACTGACATAATAATTTTAACCAATTTTCACGTTTAGAAATAGACGTTTATTAACTTAGTGATTTAAAATATTTGTAACTTAAGGCTCATTTACACTTATCACTTTCGATGTTCATCTTGGAGGAATCATCCAAAGTGATAAGTATAGATTGACTTTCATTTGTGTTTCATCCAAAGTGCACAGTAAGGTTGATCGATGAAACATATTGATGCCCGACCAACTTTTGATGAAAGAGTTGTTTCCTGAACTGATGATTCATCCAAAGTGGATGAAGGGTCAGTGAAAAATGTAAACAAACGGGGCCTTCATTTTTGCCGCTTCTTTATTTTTTAGTTTAACATCTACCAGAGTGATTGTTTGTTTGTGGCTATTATTATAAATTTAAATTTGCACCATTTGTAGTTTTATTTTAGAGCCCAAAGCTTCTCGGAACCAAGTATCTTTTTTGGATAAACGGAGTAACTTTTTCGCGAAAATATGCGAATTGTTCCTCGTTCATTCTTAAATGATTTTTGTACTCCTCAGGATTTTCTACTGCCCACTCTCATAACAGCGTGGACGAAGCTCCTAGATTTTCTCTCCTTGAAACACATGGTTTCACCCACCAACGTCTTTTAGCACGGCCAGTAGTTACTGCTATAATTGAGTTCAATTCATTTATCAGTCCACAATTAAGTCATAGTAGAGTGCCCAACGCAGTAAAAGCCTTCTATAAATGATTTCTGTGTGCACCTCGGGGTTACAAGCTGAAATTTTCACAGAATGAAGGCTTTATTATATTAATTCAAAATCCGAAGGTAATAAAAAATCATAACGGGCAAAAGGGCAGTATACCTAAAAATCGAGATTATTATATGAACGTGTAGGATATTAAATTATGAATGTTTTCATATATAATTCATCTACATTTTTGTACGAATTATATTTTTTATCATTGCTTGAAATATGCAGATTACATTGGCCCTTATGGCAAAATAAATCAAAAAATTGAAATATCTCGCTTCGAACCTGGGCAAAATCTGATTGAAATACACTCATTTTTGTATTCACCTCGCATTCTCTCTGAAATGAAGGCTCAAATCAAAAAATTTTATTCTTGCAAAAATTTTGCCCTAAGTATTTAGAATACATAGGTGCATGAATACATTTTTTTCTCAAATGGTAATGGCAAAATAGAATTGAATGTAAAAAAGTAATTTTCTTCAAGCAGCGACCGGCCGATCTCTCGCTTCCCGAGCACTCTCGTATCTCACTTTTCTTCATAGCTTCGTCTCTCTCGCGCCTATTGTACAATACAATAAGTGCTTTTACACCATTACGGGTTAGAATACTAATAATAATAATAATAGCTATTATTAATTGAATAATGTCAATGAAGACATTTTCGATTATACTGAAATTTATTTTTCCTATACGTTGCTAGGTAATAAAGAAGTAGAAAACAAATCATATACTTAATGCAACTGCTATTAAAAAAAAACTAGCTTTTATTCAGAATGGAAAGACTGAAAATGTAAGAAATCTTTATAATAACAAAATCTATTTATCTTCAGTGTCAGTATCTTCTTTAGGAATAGACACAATGACTCCAATATTGCCATCCAGTATTTTTTTTGCATGATCCTATGCAACCTATTTAATTTCTTCTACGTGTACAAGATTTGCTTTCATACAGTCTAATAAAAACGTATTTAATTATGTTTTATTATGTACCGATTTAATATAATAATAAGTTACCTTTTTACATCCAAAACAGTGGAATTTATTTATCCACTCTGTTTTTAGTTAAAACAAAAACAGTTAACGAACTTTTTATCTGAACGAGCACTCTCATCAAAAGAATTTCAAGTTCGCAACTATAGTGGGGGATTTACCAATATTTTTGATAAGAAAACAAATTGCGAACCAATTGACAACAAATTACTATCCTCTATAGTCAAGAAGAAGCTGATACTAGGATTTTGGTGCATTATACTCTCTGCTAAACATTGTATGTATTATTTGACATGCATCGTGGACTCCAATGACACTGATGTACTTGTACTTCTGGTGCATATTAAAAATGTATATATTTCTAGAGAATTTGGGGTAAAATGGGTAAAGAGGAAATTCGGTGCGATATGTGGCCGTTCATGACACCAACCCAGAAGAAAAACTTGCAAAAAAAATACCTGCATTTCATGCTCTAACTGGTTGTCATACAACCAGCCAGTTTTCAGGATTAGGAAAAATAAAATGTTGGAAAATGTATCTAAATTATTCCGATTATTTAGACGGTATTGGGTCCAGGAATTTTCAGATGGCATGTTCAATAACATAGAGAAATTTATCATAAAATTATTTTCAACAAATCCGAACATTTCGTCTATTAATATTTTCAGGACACTATTGGCCTATTCATCGCTAACTGAAAAAACTAGCCCATACAAAAAATAGTTTAAAATTTCGCAGTATGAGAACACATTATCAATCTAAGGTGTGCTTCAGTTCTTTAGAAACAAATCCCCTATTACCAGAGGTGACAGAATGCGGATCGAAATTTGAGGAGGCAGGTGATATCCAAATCATCCTCAATTTTAACAACACCAGCATTTCCTTCGGATGTAAAAGTATTTATTGCATGTGGATGTAAAAAAAGGTAAATTATTATTAGATGAAATAGGTACATAATATAACTCAATCAAGCTTGTAGACGCAGAAGAAATTAAATAGGTTGCATAGGATCATGCAAAAAATACTGGAAGGCAATATTGAAGTCATTGTGTCTATTCCTGCAGGAGATACAGACACTGAAGATAAATAGATTTTATTATAAAGATTTTTTACATTTTCAGTTTTTCTATTTTGAATAAAAGCTAGTCTTTTTTTTAATGATATTTAAAGCAACTGCAGTTGCATTAAGTATACGATTTTTTTTCTACTTCTTTATTACCTAGCAACGTATAGGAAAAATAAATTTCAGAAAATGTCTTCATTGACTTTATTCAATTAATAATAGCTATTATTATTATTATTAGTGTTCTAACCCGTAATGGTATAAAAGCACTTATTGTATTGTACAATAGGCGCGAGAGAGACGAAGCTATGAAGAAAAGTGAGATACGAGAGTGCTCGGAAAGCGAGAGATCGGCCGGTCGCTGCTTGAAGAAAATTACTTTTTTACATTTAATTCTATTTTTCCATTACCATTTGAGAAAAAAAAATGTATTCATGCACCTATGTATTCTAAATACTTAAGGCAAACTTTTTGCAAGAATAAAAATTTTTGATATGAGCCTTCATTTCGGAGAGAATACGAGGTGAATATATGTTCATATAATAATCTCGATTTTTAGGTATACTGCCCTTTTGCCCGTTATGATTTTTTATTACCTTCGGATGTTGAATTAATATACTAAAGCCATCATTCTGTGAAAATTTCAGCTTGTAACCCCGAGGTGCCCACAGAAGTCAAAATAAGTTATAAGTAGCACTCTACTATCAATGTCATCGCGTAAAATACGTTTATTCCTTCTGGAACGAGACATCCTACCCTATGTGGTACCAGGTCCACAAGTTGTTGCACCAAACACGGAATGACGAAATTCTAAGGAACAGTGAATAGTGACAGATGTGAAATCACAAACTTGATGAAAATATGTAAACAAGGATGATCACTGCGGATGATTTCACTCTGGATGATTCACTTTGGATGTACGTCAATAGTGATACAGTGTAAATCTCGCTTTACTCTCAGAATTTTAAATCACTCTGTTCATATAAAAAGATGCTCCAATACTTCATTCTGTTGTATTTTTCTATTTCCATTGACAATTGCCAACCAACCACTAGTGATATGATATCATGATATCCTAACAACTATCAACAATAAATCGGGCTTTCATAAGTAAATTCTTTTCATATCTCGATTCCCTATACCAGTGTACTTCTCTCAGTTTAAATTTTTAGTTTCCGTCAAAATGGGATGAAATGTTTGTATACGTGAGTTAAATCTTTTTTACCCGAAGAAATTAACCCACTCGTCCTATAGACTCGGGGGTTATACTTTCTTCTCATGAACAAACACTTATTTAACTCACTTGGTGTGTAAATAACTATGACTGGCTGATGAGCAAGTACTGTCATGAAACTATTTTGAACTGACACCGACAGTTCGTTTAAATTATATTTTGTATAAAATTAATGAACGTTCATGCATATTAATAGTAATGTAATAATTTATAGTGCCGATCTTTTAATAAGACATCTTATTAGGTTATTATAGCGTTTTGCAATTGTAACGTGACATCTAAGTTGAATTAACGATGTAGTCTTTCAATACTGATAATGTTTTAGAATTACCGGTGTAGTTCATGGATATCGGTATTGTACTTGGCCAGAAGAACGTGTTCAGTAACTGTTTTCACCTCCTTCCGCTTCTGCCAAGGTTTGAATTAATCTTACGCTTTTTCATAATGTACTCTCGGCTTTAACAAAAACAGACTTTATATGACATCAGTGCGCCAAATTCTTTCGAATTCAATATTTATACAATATTTTTGCTATAACTGTGTCTAAAATCTATTATTTGCAAATTTCATTTCAATAAAATTAAAAGGCACCAGTTTAGTCATAATTGGGTCCAGGAATTTTCAGATGGCATGTTCAATAACATAGAGAAATTTATCATAAAATTATTTTCAACAAATCCGAACATTTCGTCTATTAATATTTTCAGGACACTATTGGCCTATTCAGTTTAGTCATAATTTAAAAAATTAAGCAGGTGGTTATGTCAGTTGCTATACGAACCAGACGAAGACGATATCCTATCCTCTACTCCTCCCAAATTATTGGAAATCGCCAGGGGTACCATACAAAATCTGATTCCAAAGTCCAAATACATGATTGTATAATCAATTCAAAACTAGACCGAAGCAGAAGTAGGCGGCACAAGAGCAGAAATTTCAAATTTTTTTATAAAGCTCCTTACGAAACGCATCTCCTCGCGACGGTTTTGTTGTTATTTAGGATTTCCAGGAGCTTGTTGACGGGACGAACTGGTAAAAATCGCGTTATGTGATATAAAAGACGAAAGGTCCGTTTTAATTATTGCTGCGCCAGATACTAAAACTGATGTAAAAATGACGTAATGTGATATAAAATATTAAATGTTCGTTTTAATTATTGCCGTGCCAGATACTAAAACGGATGTACAGAAAGCATTCACGATTGATTGAATGACTTCCGGCCAATTAGGCTATATCATTTAAAGGTTTCATTTAATGTGAGCCCTCTACAGGAATATTTCGACCAATGTAATGGATCTTCATGGATTTAGACCAAGTTTCGGCTAATGCTGGTCACCTTCAAGGATTTATACCTGATTTCGCACATGAAAAAAAATAGTGCATATGGTTTGGCCCTATGATGGATTTTATAGAACGAGAGTGTTAAAATTCAATTTTCAAATGAAGTGATTTCGAAAACAATTGAATTAAGGTTCAATACAGATAACTTCGTCTGCGACATATCGGTAAAGGGAAATTAAACAACGATAGGTAACACCAGACGCGTGTTCACCAATTTTATTAACAGTAAAATCTCTTATACGCCCAAAATATCAACGATGGGCCGCGAGATATATGCACGTGACGGGTGTGTGTTAACAATAGCCCCCTGGTCGCTTTCTGTTAATATATTTTTCGATTAGAATTATTTCCATGATACTCTTTTATTTTAATGCATTTAAATAACAACATAATATAAAAACAGGTTTTGAACAATGTTCAAATCATAATAAAATCTTAGTTTCCTTATTACTATTTATTTCAATTGATAAATTAAATTGATGAGTTTACCAAAGATAGGTTGCCATCTTTTAGAAATGAACTCACTTGCGGATTGAAACCTTAGGCAAAATGCACAACACAGTTTTATCCACAATGCCGAACAAATTTTTACACTCAACGCGCGTTTCGCTAGCCGTGCATGATGTATTATTTCTTAATACAATATGTAGAAAAAGTTGGAGATATTTATCACACAATTGTAATGTTTTTCTATAAACTATAGAGATTATACTGATTCAATTGGGCATTACTTTTTATACATAACCACTTAAATACGTAGTCTAATATTATTTTCTTGAGAATATGTTCTATTGGTGTGAAATAATATTGATTTAATGAGCAAATCTATTATAATATTTCTATATATTTCTACGTTGGGGTTTGCAACCTTCGGCAACATGCACTAAAACAGAGTTTTATCCACAATACCGAAACAGAATATTTGCACTCAACGCGCGTTTCGCTAACTATGTTAGCATCATCAGGAGATGATTAAAACTGAGTTTTAATAATCTCCTGATGATGCTAACATGGTTAGCGAAACGCGCGTCGAGTGCAAATATTCTGTTTCTGTAATGTGGATAAAACTCTGTTTTAGAACACCCCTTTCATTTATTCTGCACAATTATAAATATTTTCCAGATACAATTATTACCGCACAATATTGTTCATATTTGACATAAATAGTTTTAGAATAGTCATAATATAATAAACTATACTACACTTTGTATGCACGATTGTGCAACTTTTCACAGTTTAAAAAATGTCGCCTAAATCGCAGTATGTGTTTAGGTATAGCACTGTCCTCTATTTGTTTAAGATTAGTCATGGTCGCTGTAAAAACATTCGGAACTGGATCCCGATGTGTATTTTTTAGACGCGATAATGAGAATGTCTGATACATTACTTTCTTTCATTTTTAACATTTCAGAATTTCCCACCAACACTTACGTCTAGTGCTCAGGGCAGCATTAAACACGAAACGTCAGTTCAGTACGTTATATTTGTGTGTATGTGTCGGCTGGTGGTCGTTGTACATTGTATATACAGTTTTCTAAGTTATGCAATATGCTTCGTTACTTATATTCAAATATTAAAACTCCATAATGGCTCCCTTCGGGGACTCAACCAACGAAAATTAACCAACTAAATAAAAATGCACGTTAGTATGCATAAAAAATAAATTGCAGAATTGTACATTTTCGCACAAATTATATCTGAATGTGTACATGACACATTTTCTGCAATGAATATGCATAAATAATTGATTTTAATTTCTAAACAATTATGCAAAGTTAACTTTTGCTGTAGTGAATATTTTTAAATATTTGTGCTTATTAATTATGCAACACTCAACAAGACGCCTTAAGGAATAAAATGTTTTTAATAATATGCACAACAGCAAATATTAATTTTGCACAATTGTTCAGAAATTAAAAACAATTATTCATGCACAATCTGATGCACATTTATTGAAGTATTGTGTCAAGTACGAATTCAGACACAATTTGTCAGAACATTGCGTACAATTGTACAAATTTAATTTACACATTTCTCTAAGTATGTTAGCATCATTCGGAGGTGATCAAAACTAATCATCTCCTGATGATGCTAACACAGTTAGCAAAAGGCGCGTCGAGTGTAAAAATTGTATTTCGGTATTATGTATAAAACTGTATAGTAGGACCTTTTAAATTGAAAACAGAGGACACCTAAATACCTAAATGTAAAGTGTCACTTAAACCATGTAAAAGAATCGTATCCTGTAATAAAGCTAATTACACCACCGTGCTTTTGACAAAGTTTATCAAAAATAACAAACACAAACCTTATTAATTTAATTTTGATTTACACAAGATAAAAAACTAATTTGTAATTTGTCAGTAGAATAACAAATGACGTAGAAAAAAATCGAAAACGTGCGGTGTTGTATAATTATAGAAATACAAAGGACAAGAGCGAATGCAGCAATAGAGGACGGGTAGTAACACGAGGGACGGATGGGGCGGCCGGGAGAACGGGAAATTTCCCGAGGGGCCTCTTACTGTGAGGCATCATGGGGCCCCTACTGCTACAAACAACAGATGGGCCACAGGCCTAAGAATTAAATACCGCGTGTTAATAAAATTTGTTGAGGCCTCTAGACTCTTGGCTCTCGGTCTATAATTATGACTCTCTCACTTGGAGGAAATGTCAATCTTAATCTATCCCACATAAATCTAAATTTAAATAAAAAAGTATATAATATAGGTAGGTTCGAAACCTGGTATTAAACGTAACAAATAACAATTGCAACTGGCAACGCAGCAATTCCGCTATACGAGTGAATGTCATTACTGATTACTGTCTATATGTGTCTGTAAGTTTAAGTTAATGGATGGATAGTGGATCCGAAAGAAACGATTCTAGGTAATTACCGAATATTTCTATTTTAAACGCAGTAACATATCATAACACGATTATTAAAAAATTAAGTACAGTGTGTGTACTGAAAAATAGGTGTATACAGTAGATACATAATATCTATTATAGATATTATGAATCTATTGAGGATGCAAGTAAAGAAGAGATTTTCTTATGGTAAGTGAAGTGACTAAGTGACTAGGTGCTAGGGCTAGGGTTGCCAAGTTGTAAAAATGAAATACCCCGAGGAAAGTCAAAATAATATCTGTCGCTGCCGCTCGAATCTCGATCTCAGTTACGCCCGGTCCTACGTGAGCGATTTGCAGCGAACGCGAACGCGAATCAGTGGCGATGCCGTGCGACTATATTAACTTTTCGTACGGCATCGCCAGCGCTTCGCCTTCGCGTCGACTGTAAATCGCTCACGTAGGACTTGGCGTTAGATGGTTCCCGGGAATCCAGTCGCGTGGCGCACGGGGCACGGGGAAACGTATAACTACAGACTATAGGTGAAACGCGTTGGTGGGCTAAAGAACACACACTTAGAAAGTTATTTGGTATATTTAATGACCCCGGATCATCTCTATATATAGATGCACTCTATTCCCTGCAGACTATTGAAAATAATACAAGAATAAATTCCGATATTAGAGATGTTGCTAAAAATCATAAAGAAGGGCTCATAAAGTATGAAAATTTATTGACTGCCCAAATTTCTCTAAAGATTTTCTCTATTACTGGCCCTCTTTCTAGCTATTTGCAAACAAAAGATTTAGATCTCCTAAAGAGCACTTTTATGGTCCGGAAAGCCACTGAAGATCTTCATGTAGTATAAAGAAATTTCACCTTAATTCAACAAGCCACGAAAACATTTATTGCTTGGGCAAACACCAAGATCGATGAATTTGAAGAATTAGAAGATATCACAACACAAGATGATTTTCCTATTATCCGCCGTCGAAACGTTAAGAAACACTTTGATGAGACATCTAAAAACGAAGTTCCGGAGCAGAAGTTCGATAGATTCAGAGTCACGACATTTAATGTCCTTATGGATATTGCAGTATCTTCAATGGAAAACCGATTTTCCAGGAACCTGGAACTTTGCAGAGATTTAGCTGTTCTAGATCCTAAACACTTTAAAGACATTAAAGAGACACTACCAAATAATTGCATGGACATCTTAGCTGGTAGACTAATTAAATTTTACTTATTAGCAAGTTCACCTCGCCTAAAAGAAGAACTAGCAAATTTCGCAAATATATGGGATACGGCCAAGCTATCTCGCAAAGAAGCATACGGTTTTAATTATCAAGTACCTGAATTGATGGATTCCTCAGAAGATGAAGAGATGCCATCGATGCCAGCTTCAGAAGGGTGCACCAGCAAAACTGGTAAATACTGCCAGAACTGTCCTACATGTGCCTACACTCCTATGTTAAAGTACAATATGTATCAAGGGGCTTATGCGACCCTTGCTGTTGCATATCAGTATTTATTAACACTGCCGATTAGCCAAGTTTCTTGTGAAAAGTCTTTCTCGGCACTGAAGTTCATTAAGAATAGGCTTAGAAATCGTATTTCTGATGAAAGACTGGAAGCTTTAATGATTATGAATACAGAAAAAATCTTATTAAATCGTGTGGATAATCACGAAGTTATTGATGCTCTCGCTGCTACTGGTAGCTTATTAAAAAAGTCACTTTTATATTAGATTCTACATATACATATTGGACTTTATAAAATATAATTAGACTTTAGATGAAGTATATGCTATATTATCTACCTTCCTACTAATAGTTTTAATATTTTATATTACGCATGCATCATAATCAACGATTATCGCACGCTGCAGCGTGCTTAAAATGATGTTTTTCTACAGCCGCGCGCAAAATAACTAATTACTAAATTGAAATGAAATCGTAAAATCGACGAATGCCGTGGATCCTTATTTTGCGCTCTAGCGCGAACATGGAAAAGAAAATTCTCACTTTTTCCGTCGAGGGTGCTATGAATGGTCATGGAAACCGAAGATAAATAAATGATAGTCGTGCGTTGTTACAGTTTGTTGCTGGCAATCCTGTTCTAACTATGCCCGAAGCCCGAATATAATATGTCAAAACTGACAGTCATTTGCAAATTTCAGAATAGGTATAGAGGAAAATGTGCATTTAATTTAAAAAATGCGGCTGTAGAAAAAGTTCTGCGTGTTTTTCGAGCGCAAAGTAAGATTGCCGTTTTCAAAAGATTAGTGCGCTCCGTTACGCGTCGCGCAGTAACATTCTTTCTCAAGCGGCAATCCATTACTTTGCGCTCTAAATACACTGCGCCTACTTTTTTTATAGGTTGCTATAGAAACATTTGATTATGTCAAATGTGACAGATTAATATATTCGTCAATATATCCCTTAAGTTTAATATATATATATTTTTTTTATGGCAGTGGCACACACACTAAAGGGAGGGAGATCCTATGGCGCTCGACGAGCGGTGTGTGTGCGAAGATGTTGATTGACACGGTTCTTGAATATTTGTAGGTTGTAATTAGTGGGAAACAGATGTCCTGGAAGTGAGTTCCACAGTGATGCAGTGCGCCAGACAAAGGAGTTCTGGTAAAGCGATGTTCTAGGTGTTTCTAGTTGTACGACGAACTGGTGCGCTTCTGCCGTCTGTCGGGACTGTCTGACAGGAGTTGCCAGGGGCGGGATTATGCGGGCCAAATCCTGGGAACATCTGCCGTGAAAGTATCTGTAAAACAGAAACATCTCGGCCACATGTCTGCGATGATCCAGACTATCCAGATTCCGGGTCAACTCCGGATCGCCGACGAGACGCACAGCCCTCTTCTGAATGGAATCCAGCAGCTTTAGGGTATGCTTTGGTGCGGCACCCCATATATGTGAGCAATATTCGAAGCACGGTCTTATTTGCGCTTTGTACAGCAAGAGCAACTGCTGCGGTGTATAGAGTTTTTTGTTGCGAAATAGCGCACCAAGCTTCTGGGAGGCTGATTTTGCGATGTTAGCAACATGGTCATGCCATGACATATTGCTGTTGACTGAGACACCCAGCAGCTTGATTGATGAGGATGAAGGAATGGTCGATCCTGCCATAATGATGTCAGGGCCCGCTGTATTGGCCCTCTTAGTAAACGTTGCTGCTTGGGTCTTTGCTGCATTGAACTGGAACAAATTTCGGTCGCCCCAAGTTTGAACTTTCTCCAGGTCTTGATTAATTGCTGTAATCTGCTACTGTCGGCGGTGATGAGTCTCAGTCGCTGGTAAGGGTTTTTCTGATCTAAAGTGGGAGACAAGGGTACTGTCATCTGCAAAACTGTAAAAAGGATTATTCGATCTGCAGGTCATTAATATAGATGAAGAACAGAGTTGGTGAAAGTATTGCGCCCTGAGGCACGCCCGCGTTGATGGTGAATGTGTCCGAGATGTGTCCATCGACTGCAACGTGTAGGGATCGGTTCTTAAGGAAACTGGCCAGCCAGCTGCAGAGAGAGGCGGGCAGTCCCAAGGACGGCAGTTTGTTGAGCAGTCCGTCATGCCAAACTCTGTCGAATGCCTTTGAAATATCCAACGCTTGAGACTCTCCGTAGTTTTCAATTGCCCTACTCCATATATGAGTGACATAGGCCAATATATCTCCTGTCGATCTCTCTTTGCGAAAGCCGTATTGATTATCGCTGATTATTCTGTTGCTCTCGAGGTACTTGAGTAGTTGCTGGTTGACTACACGTTCCATGACTTTGGAGATTATTGGAAGCAAGGCAATTGGGCGATAGTTTGAGGGCGTGGTTTTCTACCCATTTTTTGGAACAGGTTGCACTCGAGCGACTTTCCAAGAGGATGGGTAAATCCCTTTTCTGTAAGAAAGAGAAAAAAGCCTGGAAAAAAACGGGTGTTAGTTCGTTGGCGCAGTTCTTTAGCACGATGGCAGGTATTCCGTCCGGTCCTGATGCCTTTTGCGTATCTAGTTCTTTAAGGATTTAGCGAATATCACGATGAGAAAACTTGACTTCTTCCATGGTGGTGTTGATGTTCGGTATAGTGGGGAGAGTCTTGCCTTGGGGCACGTCTAAGGTAGAGTACGATGAAAACATTTTGGCGAGCATGTTTGCTTTTTCCTTGGCTGTAGTCGCCGTGATGCCACGTTCGTCCGTCAAAGGTGGGAGAGACGTTTTTGTAAAGTTGTTACTTACTGCCTTTGCTACCGACCAGAAATTCCTGGAGCCACTGGGACATTGCAAAAGTTTATTCCTGATCCTTTGATTGTGTTTGTCCTTAGTTTCGTCGATCACACGCTTGCACTCGTTTCTCGCTTCGATAAAATAATTGCGATTTTCAGCGGTCTGATTTTGCTGCCAGTACTTATAGGCTTGCTGTTTCCTTCCTACAGTTCTTTCGCATCTTTTGTCGAACCAGGGCTTTACTTTTGATGGTACCTTGATGGAATTTGGGATGTATGCTTCCACTCCTGAGGAGATTACTTGCATGATCTCTTCGCAGCAGTCTGACGGGTCGTCAGTGGCAAAGCAGATGTCGAGCCAAGGAAAATCTAGGTAGAACTGCCTTAGATCGTCTCAGTTTGCAGAATTGTAATGCCAGATTTTGCAAGGCAATGGTGAATCCTTCTGTATGAGTGGCAATTCACAAACCGTTGTAATAAGTTTGTGGTCGGAGGTACCTAATGGCGGACCAACTGTAAACTTGTACTGGTCAGGATTGGTGGTCAGAAAATAGCGTATGATATACGTGTATAAGAGGCCTTTAAAGCCCTTGCGACTTACAAAACACTCCGCTGCGCATCGTGTTTTGAAATATGTCGCCCGTGTTTTAAAGGTCCTCTTATACACTTATGTCATAATATACTATTGTATTTATTTTTTATAAGTTATAGATAGGTCAATATCTATAAACATGTTTTTGAATTTAATTAGTTTAGTTTATGTATTTATTTTAATACGTATGTGGTATGTTTTTTTTATGTAAATATTAAAAAAGTGTAATGTCAAAAAATAAATACATGTTGTTCTTCATTATTATTATTATAGTAACAAATTTTATAGAAAACCCCATTGACACCACTCAGTTTTTACATAGGGTGGGGGGCCTCTTAAGTAACTTCCCGGGCCAGTCAGTAGGGTCCCATCCGTCCCTGAGTAACACTGATATAGCTATATAATAAGAGATATTACATTTAAATTTAAATATTATAGGATATTATATTTTATATTACCTTCTAATAATCCAATAAGATAAGCCAAGTTATGCTGAGTCAAGCTAGCCTTAATCTTCTTCTCAATTAATACTTTACTAAGCAAGTCAATGAGCTGTTGAAAAACGCTACAAACCGCCACATAAATTCGCAATACGACGAAATGTATTTTAAATACATTCTTAACTGAAATAAAAACATCCATTAAATAATATTAGCATTACACTTATACCATTCTCTATTCTTAAATTGAAAAATTAGTAATATTAAATTTCATAAATGTTGTGGCTTCCAATTATTTCTATACATACTTACACAAATAAAACAAACTTTCCGAAAACAAAGCAGGGTTAAAAGTGCTTCCAGAACTGTCAGAGTTCAACTTAACAGGTATTCCAAAATTGTCCTTAAAAATCTCGTTTTTGAAAGTTCTTGGAACAGCCGGTTCTGTCTTTAAGGGGGCATCTACCTCTATACTTTCCTCGGCAACGTCAATCTTACTAAAATACATACTTCCATGGTTTTAGTTCTAGGGAAGAATACATAAACTATCTATCTATGCCTTGAACCCATGAATTGGCATAAAGTCGAAATGCGTCAGATAGCTATGCAAGATATATTATTGCTTAAATGAGGATCAACTTCTACCTGGTGAACAAACAGCCAAACACTTTTACTAAGCTATTTAGATCCAAACAAAATAAAAAACATATATGCAACATTTTAGGTTGAAATGATTACCTCAGCAGAGGTTAAAAATTTTAAATAAAGAAGTCTACAACATCAGAAGCAATGACGCAAAATGACATTTAGGGTAATTTCTGTTACCTTAGTGACAATTTCAGATGCGAAGAAAATATTTAAGGATTTTAACACATCTAACCAATACATCACGCACATATAGTACTCTATCCTTCTTATTTCTAATATAGAACCCGAACCCAGTTAACTAACTGCGCCGTCTGATTGTAATCACGGGAGTGTCGTTACGCTGCTAACATATTATGGGTTTTTACTGATACAGAACCGACCAGCGATATATTTTACAATATGTCAGAATGTCTCTTAATATATGTCTGCATTATATCATATAATGCTACTGGAATAATGTTAAAATGTTTAGTGGACTTACTCTTGTTTCTCTTTTACGACTGAATTGACGAAAGTGGTTATAAAACCATCCAAATGTTGGCCCTTTTCTTTTCTCAACTTATACGCTACAGACTGGTAAATATTACCAATATCTTGATTGTTTGATGCCATAGTGGATATCACTGAAATAAAAATTTAAATTGCCATAAATTCTCGGCCCACATTGTTAGCACCAAGTGATGTGGTCGTTCATGTTGTATACAATATCCTATTTCCTAAAGTCACGTATAAAAAAATGCTTACAAAGGAGGAGAGAACGCCACTCCACTATTTTTTTTATTCATATAATAAAATAAACAATAAAAATTAGTGGAGAAATGTAGTGGTCTAAGACCAAAGACATATAAAAAAACAAAAGAGTGAGTAGGGCATTCATAAATTACTAAATGTTTGCATGCCAACATTAGAAATATTAGCGTGAAGAGGGGATAAAATAAAGAGGGAAAAGCAATGAAGATGGCGGCCGAAGCGCGCCAAACATTTCATTAAGGCTATCTGCACACGGAGCTTCTCGTCATAGACGCGTATTAGACGCGACGTACGGAAGATGTACGCCTGGAGTACGCTCGCTTGTATTTAAATCAACAACCGCACACGAAGACGCATGCGTCTTCGTGTGCGGTTGTTGATTTAAATACAAGCGAGCGTACACCAGGCGTAAACCTTCCGTACGACGCGTCTAAAGCTCCGTGTGCAGATAGCCTTAGGTTACATTTATGTACGCCCACAACGACGCGCCTGCGCCATGTTTCTCCCGGCGGTGCAGCATAGGCGTAACATTTTAGGGGACACGTGTTTAAAGTCAAGGTAACATTGAAATAAGCCTGCGGTCAAGCAGAAAATAATAAGCCATTACAAAAATGAAAATGACTAGACACAAAAGAATAATTTAGTAGTATTTAAATATGCACACAACTACAAAAAATAAATTTTAAGTCACAATTCCGGAAAAAACCAGTTTACGTTTAATTGATAATTGATTAGATGATTAACAGAATAGAATAGAATGTTTATTAACGCTTTTAGTATTTACAAAAAAGAGCCACAAAATACTGCACAACAACTTACAACTATTTAACAAATAGTAAATAAATTATTAACAATAAAAAATAAAATATATTCAGTATTATTTGATATCATTTGTAATAATATAATTACCTAGATGGTAAGCAACAAAAGAAAATATTTATTCACCCAGATCGAAAATCACAATTATTTAGGTCTTGTAAGATCACATAACAATTATTTTTTAAATTTATTAAATTTGATATTAAAGAAATCTATGTTTGTTTTAGTTGTATTTTTATTTGCCAATTTTAATATTCGACATAATGGAGTATTTATACCGTAGTTAGTCCTATGATATGTAACAAATGTGTGTGAATCTCTAAGAGACCTTTGTGCAACATGGAGTTAGTCCCACCAGCTGCAGTGATTCTAGAGAATTGGTCATATTATTAACTATTTTAAATAGAGTATATAAATCAAAATATTGACGTCTAGAATTCAAAGAACGAAGATTTAAAAGTTGCATAATATCACCATAGTTATATTATATGCTATACTCAATTTATATGCAATAAATCTCAGATTTTTTTGCACTCTTTCAACTTAATTTTTACTGGTAGTGTAGTATGGATCCCATACTGGAACTGCATATTCCTACAGATCCAACAATAGCACAAAATAAATCTTGCAACATATGTTATTGAAATCTTTCAAAGTACGAATCATAAAACCTAAAATTTTTATTGCACTGTTTACAGCAGCAGCAGTACATGATCCAAAAAGTTAAATTTAGAATCAAACCAAATGCCTAAGTCCTTAACTAAAAAGATTCTTTCTAAATTAGCAGAAATAACATTATAAGTGCAATGGATAGTAAAAAGAAATAACGATTTTTTCGACATTTAACTATAAATAATTTTCATTACACCATTCAAAAAGTTGATCGATGTCATGCTGCAAATCTTCTGTATCTTTTAAACAATTTATAATTTTATAGAATTTAAATCCGGCCGGTTTAAGATAGAGAAATGCGAATTGTACTTTCCTTTCTTAAATTTTTAAAGGCTATCTGATGACCTACATTTCATTGCTGCCAAAAAATGTCAAAATATGTAAAAAAAATTGACAGCTAACAGTACTTAAAAATCATATGACAGAATAGCTCCTAAAAAGTTAAGATGGGAAACCGTAATTCTTTAACCGTTTGGGATTTATGAATGCCAAAGATCAAAAATTCTCAGTTTTAAAAACGCCTCCATGTTGTTTTGAATGCTAATAGAACCGTCTAATATTACGAAATCACAAAGTACTGATACGTTTGAAATGAGGTATCGCAACACACACCTTTCTATTTAAACGTTCCAAGATGGTACTCGTTATTTAACAATCGCTATTTGGTATGCCTACATTGTTAAGAAATGAGCAGTTTAAAAGTTAGTAAGAAGGGAAGGAAAGTTTTCTTATATACATCCTTTTAATAGGACGACCATCATCTGTTTTTCAATACAGCAATGTGTAAAAATGGATTAGACCTTTATTTGCATAAGGAAATTCCAAATGTATTTTTCGTTCGCCTTCTTTAGACTTCTGCAAAATTTAAAATAATGACAACAAAAGTGTTTTCTTCTAGTTTTTACAACCGCAGTTTATACCTATTCTTTATATTTTTTAGTTTGCATTAAAACTAAAACAATATCATAAATTTTGCACTCAAGTTTAAAAGTTCGATGATGTATAGCTCGAAAATGAAATTGATGAGTTGAAAGCCGTTTATCAACGTTCCAAAATATGGTTAACTACCTAAAAATTGTTAAAAACGATATACCGGAGGACATCGTATAAAGTACCACCCCTGTAACTTTTTTATTTTTTATCATACGGGAAAAATAAAAAAACTGGCCTACAGGGGAAATTTTTTCCTTCCCGAATGTCAATTGTAAATTTCGATAACTTTGCATATATACGAGGGGCGACGAAAAGTATATTTTTTTAATGGAATGCCCTGTATATTTTTGGGTAAAATTAAAGATCTTTTTGTTCTGATTTTAAATATACCACACAACTTGACATTTGGCTCACTCATTTTTGCGTTATTTAAGTTTAAAGTTGCATTGAATTACATTGTCTCGTTGCCATGCTTACTGCACAGAAATCAACTTTTTGAAGAGTAAGCCATGACAACAATAGGAACAAAATGTTTTTGAGTTGACATTGTCATTTATATAATAAGTGTTAGTGAAACTAAATCAATTCCTTCTAATAATTTCGCTTATTATAATGTTTTTTTCTGTGGCATGAAACGAGATACTAGTTTGCTTATAAATAAATTATAATGAAACAGCAATGCAAAATATTTTACTGAATAACTAAATAGAGATTACAATAAAAGAAATCTAAACTACAGAATATTAATCAGAATGAATATTCCCCCCCTCATTATCTATGCATTCTTGGTAAACTGTTTGTAAGTGCTCTATTCCATTCTCTATAAAATTACTATTTCTTTCATTTAAATACCTTATTTCTTGAGTAATAAAATGTTTCATATCCTCAACACTGTCAAGATCACGCTCATACACTTTATTTTTAATATATCCCCACAAAAAATTGTATATAGGCGTTAGATCGGGACTATTTGAAGGCCACGCAATAGGTCAGTTTCTTCCAATCCATTCATTATAGACAGTATTCAAAATTCAAATAATTGCTTACTCCACGTATCAGCATTTAAAGATCCTTTACACAAATAGTGCACTATGTAAAAATCGACCTCTCCTATTGGTCGATCCATCTCGTATTACGATATGTCTACGTGATGCAATCAATTTCTATCAAGAGCCCTTGTGGTGTAGAGGTTTAAATCGTTGGGTCTCATTCGGAAAACGCGGGTTCGAACCCCGTTGCTTTTTTTTATATTTTTTTAAAGATTATGTTTCTAAACAGCTTTTTTTCTTGATTTTGGGTTAGATTGGATTAGCACCTGGTTAGTTTCCTTTTCTTGAGCTCCCGTAGCGAGCGAAGCGAGCGGAGGGCCATGTGGATCGACCAATGGGAAAGGCCGATTTTGTTATAGTGCACTATTTGTGTAAAGGATCTTATAATGCCACGTATCACATGTGGCGGGGCGCCGTCATGTTGGGAAATTATGTTTATATGCTGCCTCAACGGTAAATTATCTAGCATGTCTTGCAGGCGTGTTTCCAGAAATTGCTGACACAACGGTCCAGTCAATGTGCCTTCGAAAAAATATGGTCCTATTATTCTATTTTTTAGCAGTCCGCACCATACATTAACTGTCCTTCGACCTTGAAATCGAACTTCCCTGGCGAATTGAGGATTTTCTTGAGCCCAGTGTCGATAATTTTGACGGTTTGGTAATCCACTTGTAGAAAAACTTGACTCATCGGCCCATAATATTTTTTCGAAGAAGTCTCTTTCGTTGTTCAATCTATTCAGCATAAGGTTGCAGAAATTGAGTCTTTGAATCTTATGCGTTTGTGTTAATTTCTGAACTGTGTGAAACCTATAAGGCCTAACTCCATATTTTTTCAAAACTTTCCGGATATACTCACGCGAAGTTCTTCGTGGTCCGTAACGAGCACGCATTTCCTTAGAAGTTGTTCGAATTGGCTTGCTGGGGTTTTCCACATAATGCAGAAGAATATTCAAATCGTGATTTTCCGTATCTTCATTTTTTTCCCTTCTTTTTCTTTGCAAATTTGACGTTGTTCTAAACTTGGAGAAAATATGTAGTTCTGATTGTTCGTCTTGTGGGAATCGGACCATTGGGATGCCTTGCCGCGTAGGCATGTCGCGTAGCAGACGCATTATAATTATTTTCAGCAAATAAACAAACAATATCTACTTTCTCAGCAACAGAAAACACCATTTAAAAATTATATCTAAAGAAATCGAGCAAGTTGCACTGAAAGTTATTATATAAATGACAATGTCAACTCAAAAACATTTTGTTCCTATTGTTGTCATGGCTTACTCTTCAAAAAGTTGATTTCTGTGCAGTAAGCATGGCAACGAGACAGTGTAAATTCAATGCAACTTTAAATTTAAATAACGCAAAAATGAGTGAGCCAAATATCAAGTTATGTGGTATATTTGAAATCAGAAGAAAAAGATCTTTAATTTTACCCAAAAATATACAGGGCATTCCATTAAAAAATATATACTTTTCCTCGCCCCTCGTATATATGCAAAGTTATCGAAATTTACAATGGACATTCGGGAAGGAAAAAATTTCCCCTGTATGCCAGTTTTTTTTATTTTTTCCGTATGATAAAAGATAAAAAGTTACGGGGGGTGGTACTTTATACGATGTCACCCGGTACAAATGATGTTTTAAAATATTTTTTCCAATTGTAGCATTGCACGCCTATGCTTCATAACAGGACTTCCAATTTTCCTGGTATTCGGATTGACTTCGTATATACTATACGATTATGAATTTGTTTACTTACGTACGGAATGTAATATTTGGCTTCAAATAGTCTATTTTTCGACACAATAGGCACTGCCTAACCATTATTCAATGTAAAATTTAAAAAGAAGCGTTCAACGTCCAAATAACACGCAATTAAATCCACAAATACCGATACGGCAGGAACATGGCGGCCAGTTTTCTTACGTAACCAACAAGAACTAACCCGAGCTAACCCAAATTAATGTAAAAAATAAATATGTTTCACTTCACGTATGGCGCATCGCTCACTCCGAGGCGCAACCAAACAAAAATAACCCAAACTATCTCAAGGCATGCCCAATATCACGAAAAAAAATTTTCAGTCAAAAATGCAAATATTGTTAAAGTTTTTTTTCTTGATTTTGGGCATGCCTTGGGTTACTTTGGGTTAGTTTTGTTTGGTTGCGCGAGCGAATGCCCATGCGTACAACCAGTTTTTACCTTTTCAGCTCCTTAAAAGTCGAACTTTGGGGCTTTCTTGTAGAACAAAACAATTGCGCATTTTAATGGTAAAAAACGCATTTTAAAAGTGTCCAAATAAAGAAGAAGAAACGTTTTTATAAAACTGCAATTGTTGTTAAACTGAAAAATTATCAAAAATAGTTATAACACCTCGTATTTTTTTTTGTGTTTTCTATTTTGTATTATAAATGTTTATATGTTAGTATTATAACCTGCACGGTATACTTTAAAGGGAAAAATTTATATTTTGGCATGCTCTATTTTCTATTAAATGTAATTTTTCTGTTAAGCTATTAAAAACAAGCTGCCGGTTTTCTTGATACAGATATGTTATCATGAAATGTTTTTAAAATTCTTTAGGATATAATTGGTTTTAGACCATTCTAAACTGACTTGTGCAAACAAAAATTTTGTAATGCATGTAATATATTTACTTTACTTTACTTTACTATATGCTCTTAGGTGTCATCGGCAACAGCGCCGTAGGAGCGGTGAGTAATACTAGGGCTTGCGTACTGTTTTATAAGAGGGGAAAGGAGAAGGGGAACATTGTTGGCGTGTTCATATTTAGTAAACAAATCTGTCTACTTTTTTTATATGTCTTTGTCTAAGACCGCTACTTGAGATTCAGATATATCAATAATGTAGCAAAACATAATAAGTGTATGAACACAGCAGCAAGTTTTAAGGCTCCAAAAATTGTATCATATCCGCCATAAGTTAGATATGACTTGAATCGATTACTACCTCTCCTTAATCCTAAGCAACGATATTCGAGGACGCCGATTTTCTTCAAATAAGGAGCTAAAATGGGCTTTAATTCAACATTTTTAAACAAAATCTTCCAAGTATTACTTTAAATGGATAAAGCTGCTTGTAAAACATCGAAACAAATGAGATTATAATAAAATAAATCTAGGATTTTCAATTTTTTTAGTTAAGTCTGTAAGTTATGGCGATTCTTAAATACATTTAGTAAAAATTCCAAGTAATTAAGCTGATATTGATTGTCATGGTAACCGTTAAAGCAGAGTGGGCTTTATTTTATTTCGAGTAGGCATTCTCAAAAATATAAAATACCAGGATATCATAAAGTTCTAATGGCAGCTTGTCGCGACTACACTCGACACGCGTTTCGCTAACCATGTTAGCATCATCAGGAGATAAGCATTAGCTTCTGATGATTATCGTGGTACCCGTTAAAACTAGAGTAGACATTTAATTTTATTTCGAGTAGGTACAAAAACATGGATAGCAATACGCGCGTCGAGTGTGGAAATTGCGATACGGTATTGTGGGCCAAACACATCCTGTACATATTCCAGTGTAAAGCCGATCAATCTTCGAAAAACCCAAAATGAAAAATCATACATCCTCTCTAATAGCTAGTGACTTATCACGTCCCTTGCAAGAAATAATTTCATAAAAGTATTGCTGTTCATTTCGCTAAGAGATGAAAATTGTCTCTTAAGTGAGTGCCAATATACCCAAAACCACATCATACAAATTATGAATATATGTATATATAGTAAGTTTACCTAATGTGAAATCCTCTTCACTGGTTAGGAATGTATGGAGTAAATCACTACCCCTTAAGCTTGGCTTTTGTAACAATTTCAACAAAAAACCTTCATACTTGGCCATGCGAGATTCCACTACTGAACCTGCCCTGTCGAAACAAAGAAATAATAGCATAAGACAAATTGGTTATCAGACGCCCTATTTTTCACAAATTTTTGTTGTCTTTGTTTTAACTACCGACCTCAATACTTGTATATTTCTGTTCATTTTGATATAGCCCTGCCAAACGCAGGAGCACAATGTGATGAAAGCATCTTATAAAGTAGGAAGTATAATCTAGTGCAAAAGTTTCAAATATGTAGACTGAATTCTCAAATAGCTACTAAATTTCTCTAAGATGGAAATAGTGCACACCAGATACCGGCATGGCTTTTTTTAATATTCAAAAATAAGAATCTGAATAATAAATAAGATTTATGCTCTAAAATATTGAAAGACTACCCAGTATAGAATGAAGTATTACACTTGTATATTTCAGTGAAACAGAATATTCAGTGAAATCGGCAACGAAACATTCGAAAACTGAGAGAAATAAATACCCAACCGGAAATAAGACAAAAATACAAAAAAAAATACTAAGAATAATTCAAATTGGAATCCGATGAGAAAATTGGAAAAGATTACCATGAGAATATAGGGTGTAAAAGGGCATTTCATCTTCATATTTGGATCGAAGAACAAAAATAACAATAACACAATTCAATTGTCTTGAGTACCTCTTCTTATTAACATTCCCTAATTTAATTTAATTCGTCAGTAATCAACAACTCCTAGAGTAGTTGCAGTAATCCGTTAAATAAGAGAAAACCTTAAGATTTCTATTCTTTAGAACAATGCATACTTTAAAAATGTTTAGATCTCGCAAACTCTTGTAAACAAAGTAGGAATATTTTATAATCAATATTCTTTCTTTGGGAGTATTTGCAGCACTGCACTGTACCTTACCTTTATGCATTACAATTCTACACCTAAATGGCCAAAACAAAAGGTTGAGAGATATTCAAATCCGTCCGAATCTACATCATTTTGGAGTTACATACATCATACAATTCCATAAACACGATCATAAATTTTAAATTAGTTAAAGGCAACTTTACTAGTTTCGTTGGTTTTTTTGTTTTGGTTGCGAACGCCATTTTTTGTTTCGAATCATTATAAATTCTTAGTTGTCAGTGGTCAGCCAAATAATATTCTAGACTATCTTCCGGTTCGACTTGGAAGACACAAGGTGATCAGAGTTTTATAAAACTGGGCAATTAGGCGGACAAAAAGCTTTTAAAGCATTAGTTATTGAGAAAATTGAGACCAATATGCAAAACTTCCGTTTTTTTAGCATTTTTGGAATTTTTATCCGTAAAACTTTTAAAGCCTTTAAATTTTGCTGTCTCATAAATGCTGATTTCGAATTACTTTAATATAATGTTACATTTTCAATTTTTTTGCGAAATACGTTTTAATAATAAAATTTTAAGTAATCTATTAGCAAAGATTGTAACGCAAGTTAAAAGCACATTGAAGAAGTGTAGCAACCTTATTTCAGAACAAATGAAATACAAATTATCAGTGAGTAATTCTACTATGCCGAAACTATTCTCTTCCCAAGATCCATAAATATGGTAAAGCAATGCGTCCCATAAACTCGGCAATAGGATCACCAACTTATAACATATATAACCGGCTAGCAAACCAATTTGAGAAATTACCTATTAAACAAATTCAGGAATACTGAATTCCTTAATTAATTTCATTAACAAAATTAAGGGTACGAATCTTAAGGGTGAAATTTTAATCTCGTCTGATGTTCCCCAGTGTAACAATCCCACAGACCTTTAAATACCTTGGTGAATTACTTGAAATGAATAGTTTTGATACTGAAATCACAAAATAATAATCAACTTTAACCAAACTTTACGTGCATCAAAATTATTTTCAATATGCTATACAACTATTATCAACAACTAGAAGGTACGGCAATGTACATTATCGCCATTCTTAGCTAATCTTTTCATGAACAGGTTTGAAAACGAAATCGGTCAAGAATCAGGGTATTTTCGAGTATGGTATAGGTATGTGGATGACGTGTTGGCTATTTTCGATACAAAAACGGCTAATAGAGAAGATTTTGTAACAAAACCACCATGTTTTGATGCTTTTGCTACTTTGGTAATTAGAAATGATAAAATAGTACCACTAATTGACATATTCCTACTGACTACTTCCACTGCGACCAACACCAACTTGCCAGATTTCATTTCTTAGTATATCGTATGGTTAATTTTCCTCTCAGCCAAGAAATATTTCGATATTAACTTAGCAAACAGACTAAATACTAATAGCCATACGTTTAGAAAAGCCATTCTTGATTACACTTCTCTTGTTAATCAAGATAAAAATATAAAATATGTTTCGATACCATATATATTCAGTATATCAGAGGACTTCAAAATTTTTTTAAGAACACAGGTTTAAAATTACTATCCCAAACCTACTAATACGTGGTCCAAAAGAGAAAATTGAAACATCGAAAAAATGTGAAATATATGAAAGTGGAATTATAACTAAAAATATGTTAAGTAAACTAGACAATCCATTCAAACGAGATTCAAAGAACACAAAGCTGATTTAAAGTATGGTAGAACCGAAAAATCTAGTGTTGCCCAGCGTGGTTTTGAAAATAATTACAGAATAACAATTAAAAATTTAAAATTAATTTATTGTATATCTGACAGAAGATTGTTACATATACGAAAGTCTAGAACCTATTCCGTATAGCCCAGTATATTGGTTAATCGAGCGTATCTTAAAGTAGTTAGTATAAAGAGAGTTAGGTAGCTTATGTTTAGCTTAATGGTTAGCGAAAGGCGCGTTGAATGCAAATATTGTTCTTTCCGGTATTGCGGATAAAATTGTATTGCAGAACTTTTATGTACTAAATCTTCATCCTATATCTAATGTCAATAGTTTTTGACTTATTGAACTTCAAAAATCTACCAAATTATAACTCTGATTGTATTTTACGCAACATCAAAATTCGAAATAAGCTGCGGACAGAATAGCTATTAATATTTGTAAGACTTCTAAAGCACTCTCTTATAAAATGTTTAAAAATTATATTTTAAAATTTGAAAAATGTTTTAATTTTTTGAGCAAATCTTAATCTTTATTTAGCCGTTCTATAGAAACTTAAATTTACAATTAAACTGTTACTGTCCAATCCTACTTTTTATCTTCTATTCCACTATGACAAAATTAACCCTCGTAGAAACCTCTAAATTTTAAAAGCACTTATTCTATGAAAGTTAAAATACTATAAGCTGATATTTTATTTAACTTGATAATAATTACTCGGTAGTAACATGTATCTAGTTGTTAATAATTTTTAGAAATGAAACGAAATTTGTAAAAGTTGACACTGACAAACCTGATACTTTCTCTGAGATTTCATGTAAAGCAGTACTGGTAAAATATGATTACAATGCATGAAGAAAAGGTATGTACTTAAAATAACAAACCAAGTTGTTCATAGTTGTCCATAGATGCTAAAAGTAATTTCTTTGTTCTAGATAACTTGATAAAACATTTACTTAATTAATATTAAAACAAACCTTTGTTTATAAATTCATTTAAGTTAATTATTTTAACATTTAAAAACGTAAAAACTCGAAAATAAATTTTAAGGAAGTAAATTCTTAATAATGACACCTGACGGTTTATGAAAAACTCTGCAAATTATTTGTTTAAAGATTCTTAATTTCACATAAAATAATCGCTTTGGATAACCCTGTATTACTCGCGCAGAATAAGAAAATTTAACAATTGCTTAATTAACCACACATACTTTCTTGAAGGTAATGGCGAATCGCATATCTCGCCCTCTCCATGAAATTCCACTAATTTAGCTTTCAAAGTAAAAAAATCCTGATCTTTTCTCCAAACTATCCAGTTGCTAACTTCATTTTCATGGGTATTATCCACATGGAGGACGTTAAGGCAAAAGTATGTGATCTTATTGGCTGGGACAACCTGAAAGAGAAAATTATTCAAGAACTTCTGTTTCCTTACATCTTCGATCGATGAAAAAGTCAATACTCGTACAAGATTTCTAAACTAAATTGCAGTCTTGAACGTTTTCAAAAAACCCAATGTTTAGCCTAGTTCATAAAATAACAAGGTAGAAATTTTGAACTTTAATCTGCCGTAACTTGGTAAGTTAGACTGTTGACCAAGAAAAACGCTAAGTTTTCGTCAACGTCTATGACGTTTACGTTAAAATATGAATGCATTAGTATACACTTTCTTCAAGTGAAAGTTGAGTAATTGAACTACCTATTAATGTAGGTACAGTTGTAACTATTGTCATAGTTCTACGAAAATAGCAAACCCTTATCTTGTAATAACCGCCGTTATGTGTTGCCAAAGTACACAAAGGATGGGAAAAAAACAATTCTTCCATGATTATAGTTAATTCATTGCCTAATATTGACAACTTTTACGATTATCTACATGTTTCAATCTCGATTTTCTCATATTTCCTGATCTCGTTCGGAAAATTGCTATAGAGATCACGAGGTTTACGAATCTATTTCTTGAAAATAGCTATGCGTTGGCTGGCACGTACGCTTAAAGTAATTTTTCAATAAAATCAAAATTCGGCACTTTCGATTTTTGGTATGTCTGTTCATATCCCGTCTTTTCCAGTAATAAAATATTAAGCGGTGACGTGCCGACGTGTCGTGTCAAAGCTCGAAATAGAGAAAAGTTTAAATTCAACTAGTTCACCCTGTAAAAAAAGCATCCTCGTTTCCAAAGTGTCTTCTAATACAGTTTTTGGCATAGATTGTCATAAAAAAAATCGGCTTTTCTAAAAAAAAATACTTTTCGGAAAAAAAAACCTGGTTTTTAGCTAGATATCGATGTTTTTACATTTTTGAAGTCCATATTGGGTAATAAAGGCACACTATCCAACCAGAACAAAGAATAGGCATCCCTTAAACAATACAAAATTGATAACTTCCAAAATTGGCCAGGACGGTAAAGATTTTAAAGTTTCATTTTCTCAGACCAAACAGACTATCGGTATTCAAATCCATGACTACAAAGTAAAAAAGAAAGATCACAGATTCAATAATGCCCAAACTAAAAAGGAATTCTGTAGTTATATGATTAAAGGGAACCACCTGGTCGCATGTAAACAATAATAATAATACAATAATAATGGACGCTCTGCACCCAACCCTTTCGAAATTGTAAACATTTTTGCAGATTAATCTTCGGCTATAACTAGATTAGAAGTGGACAAAACATCGCACGATTCCCAGGAGACTGTCTAATGCACCCCGCATGATAGTTATTAGGTCGATTTTTCAGGACACATTATCAAATAATATGCGATATGAAATTAAAAAACAGTATGGGATTAGAAAATATACCAAGGAAGATAATAAAAAGGCAAAATTTAAAATCTCGAATCCTCTTACGTTTTTGGTAAATATGTTTGATTGATATAAACTTAATTGTTCCAATCCACAAAATAATAAAGTCACAATTATTAATACTTATAGACCTGTCACAATCATTAATTCATTAAATTTTTTTAACTTATTTGCAACAGAATTGTTGACTTCCTAAACAATTTCAATACACTAACAGATTGCCAATATGGATTCCGGTATGGTATGTCGACGGTAGGTTTTCTGGGCTTGATTTGTAGAAAGCTTGACGATGGTATACTTGTAGAAGGACTTTTCTTTGCCTTGACACATGCGTTTGACAGTCTACAGACCGATTTTACTTTGAATAAATTGGCTTACAACGAAGTAAGAGGCAAAGTGCTGACTTTGTTGGAACCTTACCTGGGAAATAGACAGTTTCGTGTGAGAGTCGGAAATGAGTATTCACCGTTTGAGAGTAATGATGTAATGATGAGGGTTCCACAGGGGGCTTTGTGCTGGGACCTCTATTGTCCCCAGTATTCATAATGATATGATATTGTTAGAGACGAGCATGTAACCATGTTTGCGGACGATACATCGATATTGATAACAACTGAGTCCCCTGAGGAACTTCGAAATAGAATGAAAAGGTACTAAAATACTACACTGGTTTGTGGTGTTCCAAAAATAATCTCATTTTGAATGTTGAAAAAACACTTTACCGTTTAGATTAAACAGGACCAAATCTGGTGTAGAGATGAACTCATTTATTAGTTATGAATCTACTAAATTCCTTAGTTTACATATCGATAAAAATCTAAATTGGCGTGTGCACTTTGTTAGTAAAAAAAATAAATGACAAAGTTTTTACGCAATTTCTAGCCTCAAAGAATACTTAGCAGCGAGAACTACTGGATGTTATTATTTACTGGTTTACTGTCACTTTTCCTATAATATTATATTGTGGGAAGCTAACAGTGGTTCCGAGCATATATTTGTTAATGGGAAGCGAATGATAAGACTGATTTTTAATTTCAATTATAGGGAAAGTTGTATGGACTTTTTGTGAAGAATACCCCTATGAATTTTCCCTGTATGCAGGGTGTTTCCTAACCTTGATAAAAAAAATAAACTGATGAATTCTCACGTAATACGTAATTGTAAGACGAAAATGTGATATAATTTTTTTTCGAATGTCGCTTCGTTTTCAAAATACAAGGTGTTGAGAATGAGAAACGGCATTCGAATAATATTAGTCACACCTTAATAAAGGGTTTTAGCACTGTATTTTGTGTTCATGTTGTTCTTCTCAATTAGTTGACCGGACATCCGGGTAACGACTACTAGAATTTCGCCAAAATCAATATATAGGGACCTGTTAAACACTCAAAATTCTTATTTTATTAGATAAAAAAAAAATAATTTTAAGCCAATTAAGTTTCTTGCATTTTTTCGTATCTCATACACTTTTTGAGTAAAAATAATTTCATTGGTCACGTCACAGGAATTACTTTAAAAAATGATGGCGCCTAAAAGCTGTGAAGAATGCACCATATGTGAAGTCAAACAAATTGGTGAAAGTGTCTTCCATGAGCCAGAGTAAGCATCCAATCGGCGTGCTAAATTGTCTCTGACGCGTCGGAAAATCTCGGTACTGGCGCGAATCGTATTAAAACCCTTAATAATGGGCAGTTGAAGTTCTTTTATAGTTTCAATAGTCCGGCAAACGTGGTGGCCATGGGTTAGGTCCACCTCTACCAACTACGATCAGGATATTGTTGATCCAAATAATTTCTAACAACTGCTGCAAAGTGAGGGGAGACCTTAATCCTTTGGACTTTTATTCTGGGATCACATTAAACAACTTGTCTAAACTATTCCTATTGAAACTGTAGAAGAACTTCAACTGTGCATTATTAACAGTTTTAATACGATTCGCGCCAGCATCGAGATTTTCCGAGGCTTAAGATGCAGTTTATAGTTCGCCCAGCCG
>MU183116.1:205475-230329 GCA_016904865.1 Pissodes strobi
TTTTGAAACTTTGCTGTAATTCGTTTGTTCATAATATTTCTTGCTTCTGAAATATTTTATTACCATTAAAAATATTCAGCATAATATCTCGAAATATTCTTGCATATAGGAAAGATCTCTATTTTGGCTTATAGGCAAGAAGTATATTAATGGTTATATAAAATAGGCAAGCTAAAGATAAAATAACAGTATTAGTAATTTCATCAAAGTACATACATAAAAATGTACATTGGATATTTTTAGATTTGCATGACTTCATCTTCTTTTCATTAATTTTATTTAAAATATTTCGCTAGTTTGGCACCATGCTGTCGACCATCAGATCAAGTAGACCCCTCAGATTTCACATAGGGCTGCATGAGTGGAGGAGAAACGCAACTCACGTTCCGCTAATTCGATCTATTAGTATACAGGCGGCTCCACAATGAGCAAGGGAGCTGGAGCAATATGTGGCTTGTGAGTCTCGGACGCATATTCATAAGTTACCGACGAAACAAGTGTTCGCATAAGGCGACTGTAATATAAATGTTAGCCATAGTACCCCCGTTACGTTTCATTCTTCAAATATTTGATTACCTCATGCCTGGCGCTCCGGGACGCAACCAACAAATACTAACCAAAACTAACCCAACGCATGAAAAACAACTACATTTATATGACAGTCGTGCATACGAGCGTCCGTTTGCAGGCCTTGTTTCGTCGGTAAGTTATGAATATACTTTATACTTTAGTTATACTAAATATAATTCACAATTGTAATATGTGACCTTCAAAAATCTCACACTAAATATACTGCGTTCTCCAGCATGATAGTACTTGCGTAGTAGTATCATGGCGCTCCAGATGATCCGCCGTAATCTAAGGTATATTCTGGTATTTTCTCACATGTTTTTGAAATGCAAAGAATTTTGACATTTTTACTGCAGGGCGCAACCAACAAAACTAACCCAAGGGTCCAAGCGATGTAAAAAAACACAAGCGTCGTCACCTACTAACTTTACGATGCAAAAGCTGAATGTATCAGAATTACCCAAGTCTTTACGGTCTAGCGAAATTCTTTCAACGCCTCTGGTGGTGTAATAGTTAGACGTTCTGATTGTCGTTCGTACGCCCTGGGTTCGATTCCCGTCGGTCGCAAGACATGTTTGTTTACTTTTTTTAAGGTTATGTTGTTTTATATTAATTTATTTTTTTCTTAATTTTGGGCATGCCTTGGGTTAGTTTTGATTAGTTTCTGCTGGTTGGGCCCCCGTAGCGAGCAGAGGACCATGCAAAGCCATAATAATACCTATTCTTGTTCGCCACTACGCATGTCCGCAGCTTTTGCGAAAAGTTTGTAGGTGCTCTAGACTATTGTCCAAAAACACTAACTAACTAACTACAAATGAGTGCGATACTGCTAGCCGAGACGACACGAAACCCTGTGCTGGAGCGCAGTATATTTAGAGCAATGTGCGGAGATTTTTAAAGCTGACGTATTACGGTGGGCGTGTCTTGTGCTAGCGTGAAGTATACTTAGTAAAATCGCGGCCCGCACGAAGAGAACATTCGCGTTCCGCGACACGGATATACCATGGGCAAATTAGGTAACTATGGCGGTCAACTCCAGGAATGAGCCGGGCTTTGAAGAGGAAAACACGAGGCTTGTCACGGGAAAAACTGTCTCCTATGCACCTGCTAAAGATAATGCAGGACCCAAAATTAATTTTAAGTCAATAATGAAAAGTAAGATTATACTCAATTCGTCGAACAACTGTGAAACTATTCAATGGTGTCAGTCATAGCCTCTTCCATTCTTGTCGAACTAATGCAAAGTTAAGGTGAATTTATTCAGGCAAATCACATAATATAAAAAATAAAAAAAAAAGATAAGTTAAAATATACTGTTTACTATATCTTTTTATACAGAAAATAATAGATAATAAAATAACATTTCAACTTCCTATTTTATTTTACAGTGACTCACCCACTCACAACTTAAATGATGCAGTCGCTGTTTAAAGAAAATAACGTCTGAGTGGCTGAATATTTATTTTGACAAAACGACATATTGAAAATAAGTTTGCATGGGCCTTCTAAAAACATCTAAATTAAATTTTTTGCCTCAAATATGCCGTACTTAAAAACCAATAAACATTTAATTAAATTGTATCACAGCTTATGCTTAAATGATGAAAAATGTAAAAATAATAAAATTAATAAGCAAAACAAACACAGCAAAACCAATAAGGTAAACAAACTCCACGAACTGAAAGGCGACCACTAATATTTTGTGTGTCCTCTCTCGTTAGCAATTACAGTCTGTAGTCGTCTAAAGCATTGATTCCACCATATTTCTAGTGTACTCTGGAGAAATTGTATTACACGCTACCGTAATTCTAACCACAAATGTTGAATTGCATTCAAATCTGGCGACTAGGCTTGTGATTTAATAAAACTTGGGCAGTTATAGAGCAACAAACTACGTCTGTTTTAGATCGTTATCTTGATAAAACTGGTAACTGTTAATATCTAATTTTTGAGCACTAGCTGCGAGATGCTGTCTTAATATACATAGATATAATGGGCATTATAAGATCCTTTACACAAATAGTGCACTATATAAAAATCGGCCTTTGCTATTGGTCGATCCGCATGGCCCTCCGCTCGCTACGAGGGCTCAAGAAAAGGAAACTAACCAGGTGCTAACCCAAACTAACCCCACTCATACCCAAAATCAAGAAAAAAAAAACTGTTTAGAAACATAATCTTAAAAAAAAATAAAAAAATAGCAACGGGGTTCGAACCTCGGCCGTCCAGGTGAGACCCAGCTGTATAAACCTCTACACCACAAGAGCTCTTGATAGAAATTGATTGCATCACGCAGACATATCGTAATACGAGATGGATCGACCAATAGGAGAGGTCGATTTTTACATAGTGCACTATTTGTGTAAAGGATCTTTAAATGCATATAATGGCTCATATTCCCTTCAATAAAATGCATATTGCCTACTCTTGCAGACGTACATCACTCCGCCTCCGCGGAGTGATGTACGTAATGTATGTGATGACAGTTCTTCATGTGGCTTGCTCCACATTGATGTTTTTCCATCGGACCAAATAGGTTTATTTTGGTCCCATCGGCAAATATTACCGATTTCCAGAAGTTTAAACTTTTGCTTACATGTTCCCAAGTAAACTCTAACTTTACGATCTAATTATTTAGCTAATAAAAGGTTTGTTTCGACAATGTAAATTATTTTTCCGCAATATCCGTCCAATTGTTACACCTTTTTCCAAACTGTCTTTCTACGTAATTTTCGCGCACTTTTTTAGGTTTCTATTTCTCTTACGATCCATCTTTCCTCACATTGGTGAAAGATCTTATTTGGAGCCAACCTTAATTTATTCTCGACTCTATTTTGATTTCGGTAACGTTCGATTCTGCTGAATAATTGGCAAACATTTAGGTACCATTTTGGATGTGTCTCTTTGGATATATCCATTTCTGTAGTACGTAATCCACCAACTGCATTAGGGGCTTGTTAACGCTAGGTTGAGAATACATTTAGGTAAGTTGTGTTCCTTCCTACCAAGCCCAATCTTTCCGTGGAGCCCACGCCCAATCTTCCGCTTAAAAACACCCTAAATTTAGGAGTCGAAAATTCTTCACCTAACTGTTACTTAGTAAGGGAAGGTATGTTTATTTCATCTTTCGTAATTTCCTCATCGAATAACACCATTGTTTTTGTGTTTTTCTTCGACTGACCTGATCTTTTTCTTAAATCTTCCTTCATTTTATAGTATTTTTTTTGCCGATTCTACCGGTCTGTACTGTAAATTTGGAGTTGCTGTATTTAATTATTTCCTATATGAGTAAATGGACAAGACGAACAGTATATAAAGCAATAATTTACCATATTTCAACTGTTCAAGTTCAATATTATATTTGTTGAATAACAATGAGAAGGGAATACTGCAACGGAACTAAAATAAAAAACTTTACGCTACCACAGAAAATATAGTTACACAACTATATTTTCTGTGGTAGTGTACAAACTTTATGTTAGACACAATGACAATCAATTGTCATTGGTTAGACATAACATGTGTGTTGAGGGGTCAACTCAACAGGTCATATAAACACAATGACGTTCATATATAAAATCAAACGCAGATTATATTTAGAACATTTATTAAAAAGAACCAATGTATATCAGATAATTATCAGACACGGTCCAGAGATAATTTTTACGTAGCTATAGCTCCAATAGTCAGAAGTTCGAATGATGTGTTCAACTGTGGACTTGTTAAATATAACAGTTTACTAAACGATGTGAAGAAACCAAGAAATATTAATCCTTAACTGCTCTAGTAGGGTCATAGAATACCCCATACGCTGAAATTAGTTTCAGCTTTGCTGCGGAAAGTCAAGTGGCACTATAGGTTATGCCATTCTTCAGATTGGTTGTGTTGTACTTGCCCACAAGAGCCTGTATTAATTAAAGTTAACGTTTCAAATTTATAACGGATAATATCGTGACTATATCGACACTATAGAGTGTGTTTAGGTGCATTTTTTTTTTGTTTTATTACGTTCGTTTCTTAGATAAAAACTTTGAACTGATTTCATTTATTCATCTTTCTAGGATTGGATATCTTGGAGATAAAGAAATAGAAGGTCTGTTGGAAGACCCTACGTTTTTTGAATCTGACGAGGAAAATAACGCGGATATGAAGGAATATATACCAAGTGATCATGACTCCTCATCAGAAATGTCGCCTGAAAGTAGTGACTCAGAGCCAAATGCCGATAGTGCTAGTTTTCCTGCTGATAACATGTGTTTTTTGAAATAAAAAGCTATTATAAGTGGTCTAAAGTAGCTCTCAATGTTAGTCGCACTGGTAAACATAATATAGTGCTTCGTCTCCCAGGTTGCAAAAATGAAGCCAAAAATATTGAGATGTCTGATATATTAATTATCTGCTTGGGAACTGTTCATTACAGTTCAGTTTTTAAACATTATATTGATGAAAACTAACATAAAAATTTTGGAAATGCAGTCTAGATACAAAAAGCCTTATCCGTCTTTTATCAATAAATCTTTAGATATGATCGAATTAAGAGCCCTTTTAAGCCTGGTTCATCTACCTGGGATAATGAAATCAAATCATGAGAATGTGTGATGGAACGGGGCGAGACTTCTTTCAAGCCACAATGAAAGTACCTATAAATATTTTTATTTATTTTGACTTGTCTCCTGCCTCGTTGTTGTTTGTGATATTGTATCCATAGGAAGCAGAATTCAGCTGGTGGGATAGAAGGTTCATCGCAATACAGAACCATAGCGGGCTGAGGTCTCCTTGAAATATACGACTTTTTATTGGTATGTTTTCGGTGGTAATCCCGGTTTCCTTAAGAACATTTTCGTTTGCCAAGATGTCATGGCACGACTTAAAAAATTAACAATGTTAGCATCAGTTTTATATATTTGAAGAATCTTTAGTAGCCACTCATGAGGCACAGAGTCGTAAGCCTTTTTATAATCGATGTGAGCCATGTACAGATTCCTATTCTTGGAAAATGCCTGGTTACAGATGATAGAGTCGATTATGAGTTGTTCTTTGCACCCCACTGAACCCGTAGCGCATCCTTTCTGTTGGTCAGCAATGATCTTGTTTCGCTCACAGTGGGCATATAGTCGGTGCGCTAAGCAAGTGGTTATCATTTTGTACATCGTTGAGAGACACGTGATTGGTCGGTACTTGATGGATCCTCCGTGTTTTCTGGGTCCCTTGATAGAAGGTATGTGGCACCTTGAAAGAGAAAGCGTGGCATATTTTCAGGATTGGCGATTACGTCATTAATTAAATTTCTTAATTTATTGTGGGTACATTGAAGTTTCTTGAGCCAGTAGTTCTGTATTCCATCTGGGCCAGGTGCCTTCTAGTTATGGGTATCTCTGATGACGTTTGTAACTTCTGCTGTCGTTAACGGCTCGTCAGGCATTTGGTCTTATTCCTGGGAGGTCCGGCGCTCCCCCGCAATCCAGCCTGCTTCAACGTTGCACTGGGTCGGTGTTCCCAACTGTTCTCTCCAAAATTGTTCAACGTCGTCACTGCTGGGAAATTTGTTATTCGATTCCCCAGCCCTCGTATTTAACGCTCTGTAGAATGCTTTTTCTGATCGCTGGAATAAGACATTATCTCGTTTTCTTTTATTACTCCTCTTTAAACGCCCTGAAAATACAGATAATTTTTGTTTTAAAGTGTCAAGACATTGCTGGTGTATTTGGTTTTCTGGATCATCACGATATCGAGTCATGATTGATCGAACGCAAGCTTCCAACCTATGGGACCTTACTCCATTGATGTATGTCATCAATCCTAGCATTCAATCTTCATTCCCAATGAGGTGTTTGTGGCTCGTCCACTCTTTACGCCGTTCCCTTTGTTCGTACTTTGGTTCCCAGGATTCGGGTAATGGCCCTTCCAGCGCAGTGGATTAACATATGGATGTGGTCCAACGTGTTCGCCTGGGTGATATAGTTTGCCAGAATTCGGTTGTTCATAATAGTAAGGGCGATTCCTAGTTTCTTTGAGGGGTTCACCCTAGGTAATGGTGGTGTACCGAATGGGTCAGTGCCACTGTACTCCACAATTAACTTTCACATCTCTGAGAGAAGCGTTTCGAATAATCCTTCTGTGTCCACATTATCTCTATTTAAAGCATACGCTCCACCGTTCAGCTGTTGCTTTGCTACTTCAGACGTCTCACCCACATGTCCAGCGTCTCTGTCCTGGTCACCATTCTCGTTATTATCGTGATTCTCATTCTCATCATCATCATGATCCTCATTATCTTCGTTGTTGTGCAGGTTTAGCAGTTCGCGTTCTACTTATTGTTTGATTGTGTTAAGTCTCGCAGCTGGGATGAGATTGTCTCTGATGATAACATGATATTGATCTGCCACTCTCTGCTCTGTTACATGCAGCTCTGGATAATCTCTGCAGAATTCAGTATGCAGTCCCTGTCGATAGCAGATGGTCTTTCGGCCTAACTGTGTTACCCTAAAATAGATACGCATTATTGATTCATTCATGGACGGTGTCCACTTCATGCGTCGTCTGGGTAATCTCGCCTGAGTGAGCGATAGCTGAAGTTCCTGCGCAGCACTCTCAATGGGCGATTGGTGGTGATACCTGTGTTGTTGTTGTGGGTGTCGAACTTCTTGTGCAGCAGGGGCCCGCCTCCCCAGCACCCTGCCACCGACGTCCCGCAAGATGTCATGTCCAGCGCCGGCTCCAGGCATGCCCTGGCGATCCCCAGGCAGCCACCTTCCTCCGAGGCTTCGTATTATCTTCATTTTCATGGGTGTCCCCCTTTAACGCAGAGGATATGGCATTTTTTACCTACTGCCAGGTAACTCGGACCCGTGGGGACGTCACGCCCCAAAGTTCAACTACCCCTACCTATTATTATTATTATTAATATTGTCATTATTATTATTATTATTACTATTGTCATTATTATTGTTATTATTATTGTTATTATTATTATTATTATTATTCGCAAATTATTTGCGATAACTATTTTCTTTTTTTTGGTACTGAAACATCATCACTTTTTTTTATTTTCAATTATATGTCTATGCTGATCTATACCTATAATATTAAGCAAAAGGTCTCTTTCAGGGTCAGTATAGTTTGGAAGGTATTGGATCTTCCACTTACTTCATTACTGCTTTTAACTAGGCTTTTTTTGTGCAAAACAAAGCACAACTGTCACAATGAATTTTATACTTTATAGTTTAAAAACTGGTATTTTATTTTATTTTCGATTTTTGTTATGAAATCCGACATGATATAATTAATAAAATAATAAAGTTAACCCAAACTAACCCCATCAAAACGCCAAAAAACTGAAAATGTCTAAACTGCTGTGTTTTTTTCACCACTTAGATAGGAATTTCATAATTTTGATGGTGGAAACCAATCTACAAAGGTTAGGAATTCCTGAATTAGGTAAGCCGTACGTGTTCTCTTCTTAAATGAAAGTCTGTGGAAACGGACATAAATTTCTTTCAGTGATTGCAGTTCGAGACCTATTCTTAAACAATTTCGTTTTACTGACCCAAACAACTGCTTCGAAATGTCAAACTAAATAAAAACTAGTTATTGCAATAAGAATCTAATGCCACACCTACTTTGGAAATTTCAAATTAGTAAGTTTTCTGCCATTTTGTTTCATCTGCATTGTTTAAGTTGTGACATTAAAATCTCACATAATTTAACTAAATGTTTTTTGTTATTTAAGGATGAAATATTAATTTATTTTTTGTTTGCCAAAATAAATGTTAAGCCACTAAGACAGCGACTACTAATTTTGGTTATTTATAAAAATTTTTAGTAATTTATAAATTTCCAAAGAATGGAGCAGAAGAAAGACAACCTAATGTTGAATATTCTTGTTTTAATGTAGGCAACTTCCGCTATATTTAGTTTCAAAAAAAATAAGAATGGTATAAAAGATATTATTTTATTTTGTGACATTTGTGTAAACATATTGAAATACTCACTTTTATCGTAAAATGGATAGGTTTATTTTTAGGGTTTATTCATTACTTTTCATATACGATATTGTACACAACAAAAATATATAGATAAGATCATTTATCTGTTCACGAGCAGGGTCTCAGGTTTAGGAAAGCTATATCATTACGCCAAAAAATCTGAGAAATATTTTTACTGTTTGTACACCCCCTAATCTTTTTTCTCCCCATCAAAGCAAGTAGATGTGACGTACTATCACTATTACAAAATGATTTTTTTACTGACTGACTTAAAATTGTCCGAAATCTCTTAAAAATTTACACTACCGCCGTTAATCTGGTGACCTTCCTCTATTTGCATGTGGGAAAGTGCCTGAACTGTGTTAATACAGCGACCACTAAACTGAATGCTAGAGGTATAATCGTAAAGACGTATCCAAATAAATAAGAACATCTGATTACGTTGGGGACTACATATGAAACTACGGATACATCTTGCGAGTCTCACTTGTTGGGAAATATGTATTTGTGACGGAGAAACTGTATTCGACTGTGTGTGGGGGAAGTGAATGGCATTTTATATTCTTACCATATCATTATAAGCTCTCATGAGCCACCACTAATATTCTGTATAAAATTGTATCATATTACTATCCCTGTTTGTCTGTTTTTATTGCTATAACATGATAATTTAATTTCTCTTAATTAAGTCGTAATATCCTGAAGTAAATTAAGATTTCGAAAGTAAAAATATAAAGCCAAAACAGTGAGATTACAAAAAATACTTTTATAATTGGGATCTCCTAATGTTTCTACCGTAATTAATATAATGAAAATGATAAATGTAAACTTACCTTAACTTAGTTGGTGATCCGAAGGATATATGCGGGGTTCTTGTTTAGTAAGCAGGCATAAAAATAAAGTTGTTAGTTTAATTATTATAGACTATAATATGACGAAATATATGCAACTACTTACTTTATAGAAGCTTTGCGATAAGTAGGTACTACTTTTGAGCCGCATATGAAGTTATAAAACTGAAACAAAGCAGTACAAATAAACAAAACAGTATAAATAAATTAAACACGCTATTCAAACTCAAATAGCCAGTGTTACATCTCCTTTCAAAAACCCCTGGCAGTTAATCATAAATAGTTAATATCATGTATCATTTTGACAGTTTACATAATATGATCTAGAAATACTAAGAGTTCGGTTTGGCGTGTGTTTAAATGTTAACATTGGTATTGTCGATGGTTCTAAACGTTCTGTAGGGTGCCTCACTTTTGTACGAACATCTATTACATAGCGTTGCCCGGGAAGTGTTACACCCCCATACTAGCAAGATTTATTGGTCCGCAATTTTACCATACTTTTAATTGAAATAAAATTTGCACCTGACCATTTAGTCCGCAGTGCCAGTTTATACTCTGGTTCCTGAACCGAAGCGTTTCTATTCAGAATCGAGTGGCGTAATGTAAAAAAGGGTAGAAAGACTTTACAATAAAAGTGTAAAAGTTACAGCACGAACAGTCACACAATGAGTATACTAGTCCATTCCACCCGAGTATTGCACAGCATTTCTTCTACGACCGTAATATTTTATACAGAAAAATTCAAATATAAGGAATAATTAAAATAAAAGTGGCATAAATTTGACAATTCTTAGATTGCGAGTGCATCAAGTTTAGTTAAAACTTTAGTATCATGGGAAAAATATTTGTTGAGCTTTTACTGTCCGAACAATTATTATAGAAGAAAAGTTAAAAATAAAACGCTTGTGTACATTGCCGGTTCTATCCGATAGGAGGAGGCGGCTAGAAGTGGGAGCACCGACATGTTGTCCGAAAGGTCCAGGGAACCATATAAATGTAGAAGGAAAGAAGGTGAATCATTATACGGAAAACATTATCATTATGTAATATTCATCTGCTGTTACAAGGACAATAACTTAGATAGTATGCATATAGACTTATCAAGATTCACTTGATCTCACTTAACATTAAACAAATAGGCTTTAGCAAGAATTTATTTTTTGTTGAAAAAAAAATTATTTGCAACGTCTATTTAAATAGATATAAAGATATTGTAACCACCACTCTTTAACGGCATTTTAAAAGAAATTCTCTATTTCCCTGCAAAAAATAATCATCTATAATATTAAGACGTACCTCATTACTATGAAAAAATTGCGGAAGCCAAAAAGTTTCCAAATGATTAAAAGCAAAATCATAGGCTTGATATAGTGGCTTGGATGTTCGTAGCTTGGCAACACTGTATATATCGCTAATGAGTCCACAGAACTCGGTGCAAATCATTTGGGAACAACCAATAAAATTAAAGGAATCCTCCTTGAGATACTCCTTGTATAAGGTTAGCGCCTGCATATGGAGATCTTCAAGTTGTTTCTTTGACAAGTCCGGTGTGAGAAGTTTAGTGTTAAAGTCATCTAAAAATGAAGATATATACTTTCGTAAAAATAATTTAGAACGATAGACCGCAGGATATGTATATATATATATACAAACACACGTATGTAGGTCGATATATTATTCACTTTCTTTCTATATATTTAAACATAATCGAAATAAGGACATATAGTGGTTATCATAGCAACCGATCATTTTTCAATGTGGATCATGAAATAATTCATATCTACGCAACATGAAAAAAATTGCAGCTGTCATGATATTTCAAAACTATGTAAGACAAGTTTGACGTCTGTGGATGTGTTGGAAAAAAAAATTACTGCTGTAAATGTCAAATCTAACAGTTTTTACTGTCAAATTATATTTGCCAATAAGGTAGTATGGGAAAATACAACTTTTGACATTTTTCTCGATATCTAACATATTATATGAAATTCTTAAGAAAAATGTCAGTTTGGCAGCTTACGACGAATTTGGAGGGCAATCGTACATACCAAATAAATCTGACCTATTTCAATATCACTTTTGACAGATTTCAATGTCAATTCAATAGTATATTGATGTTATACAGTTGCGGTTAAACTGGATTTTTTTTATCATAACTGTCAAAAGGCCATATTCAACAATGACCCTGGACGTTGATTTTTCCTAGCTCCAAAAATACATATATTTTTTTCTACTTTTTCACGCATCCTAGTATATACACGAAAACGAAAATTACGATATGGAAATTGACAGCGTCAGCTGAGTTTGATTCCACAAGCCGCCAACTAATATTATCCATTCTATTTGAAACATTGCTATTATTACTCCGTGTATTACGGAGTGCCTAGTACTAAGGCAAAAGAAAACCCCAGAAAATAATAATAAAAATATTACTTACTATTACTCCCATCACTTACCAACATCCAAACAAAATTGCAATAAGTGTACTTGTTCCTGTTTTTTCAGAAACTGCATGAACGCATACAGCAAATCAGTACTATTTTTGATTTTGTTGAGGTTCGTCGCAAATGGCGACTTTTTGGAATCATCTATCTCAACAAAGTTATATAGAAACTCCACTTCTGGGACAACATTTTGAGGTCGATGGGTTTTTGATGATTTGTAATTAGCTGCGATAATTACTAAATAATTAATTATATTTGGTGCTGCTAAAACATCCATCAATGGTAAAAGAACCCATCCAGACAATAGTTCTCTTAGCAAAAGAGAGTTATTTCTAAAAACGTCGTAGATATTTAATTCATTAATTGAAAACATTATATTATTTTATTTATAAAGTGCATAACGTCGAATTTTCGTTACCATGCTTTTTCTATGTTTATTAGCAGAGTCAGGTTAAAGTTAAAATAAAATAATATTAAAGTAGTATGAATAATAAAAAAGGTAAGCGAGTTCAAGACCAGTAAGTAGAAATTGGTTGTTTAAGAAGGGCCAGTTTAGGAGAATGTGCAAATCCTGCTTTTCAGTGAGATATTGGTTCGGTTAAGGGCGCCAGCGCGCAGCGGCTCTCTACCAGTCGAATTGCAAACTGCTAGGTGCCACTTTACAAATAAGTTTAAAAGTAGGTAGTAAGGTATTAGACACAAAAAAAAGAATATTAGAGATCGATTCTTGCATTTAATAAACACAAACCTAGCGCCCATCTCAAGGTTCTTCTCGGAGAATCTCAACCATAATCCCATTAGAACAAACAGTGCATACTGTGAAATGTGAACCTTTTGACATCACATCAAGCAGGACTCAGAGAAATCCATTCTTGTGAAAGTGCATTATGGACACTTTTGGTAAAGTGGAAATGTGAAATTGGTAGAAAGCAATACGTTGGTGCTGTGTTTCTAGAATAAAGGCGAGCCTTTGCAATATGTAATGAATGCACCCTGTATATTATAACTGCAATGTATTAATTGGTTTGTTTTAATCATTCATGAGTACACAATATTTTATTTAACAATAAATATGCTTAGCTTAAACGCTAGAAGCAACTGACACACTGGGACACGATGTAACAGTATACACTCAAGAAAAACAATAAACAGAAGTCAATGTACTGGTTGATCTAATTACGAACATAAAATATTACTGGCGACGCGACGCCAGGATTAGCCCTGCCGGCTTCGATAGTGAATTAAAAATAAATGAATTAGGGGTACCCATCAAAAATTCAAAAAAGGAACCAAAAAACAACTTTGACAATTACCCTATTGAGTTCACATACAGACTACAAAAGGCACATGACGACGCAAGACAAAATATAGAGATTTAAACCTTAAAACATACAAAAAAAGAAGATCAAATATTATTTAAAAAACGAGACGGGTGACAAAATTTCTAGTCCTTGGTTTCTGGGCCCATATCAAGTTATTGAAGATATGTCTTCAAAGGTAATAGAGAAATTTTGGTTCTCAAAAATAGACCCAAATCATATAATTGTTAGTTAGTATTAGGTAGAAGGTATCCCATAATTAATTCATATGGATAATGTAATACTATAAATTGTATTGTTCTTAGTGAAGATATAATTATTATCTAATTTATTGTATTGTACCATCATACATTACCCTATATATAACTAACAAATAATAAAAAAGAGGGGGAGGTGTAGTATGGTATAAATACACCCTGTATATTATAATTGTCCTGTATTAATTGGGTTACTTTAATCTTCAGTGAGAACGCAATATTTTATGTGAGTGTAAATATCTATAGGTTATCATAGATCAAAATTTAAGTTTCCCAAGTCATGCTGTGTATAAAACAAAAAGACGGCAAAGAAAGTCAATCTACTGTCTCAAATAGGAAAAAATTTAAGTTTGTGGACAAAGTTACTTATTAAAAAACAGTTATTCGGACCACATTACAAATTTGGTTCATCTATTTTATACGTTAAATAATACAGAACTAAATATTTTGCAGAAAAAGCAAACTCAGGCTTTAAGAATAATTTTGGATACACAAGTATATGTTAGCAATGTGTGTTTGTGGATATCATGATAATGATAATCGGTAATGATTAAACATCTATCAGATCATTTATGATTAAACTAGATCTAGTGGAAATTTTTATGTGTCATCAATTAGAACTATGTTCAGTCAAAATAATATATTTCATAACGGACTTGTTGCATATAATAATCTCCCACTAGAGATTAGATAGAAAATTTCAAGAAAAAAAATAATATTTTCAAAAAAAACCACTGTTATTTAGTAAGTAGGTAACTATATTAGTAATAATGTAGCTTATGCTAATAAATACTTCATTAATTCATACACCAACTACACAGGTTTTATGTGTCATATAATAACTAATTACAATAAATCAAGTGCAGCATAAATGCAAAAAGTACTGTATGTATAAAAAAATCAAAGGAAATTCTTAACATAAAAGCTGTTTAAAGGCAAAATATAGGAAATCAAAATGATAAACCGTAGTTACAATTATGTAGAATTAACCATAGTTATCAAAATACGAAGACTTATAATAGCTTTGAAAAACACAACATATTATTAATTATTAAAAAAATAATTATTTTGTTACGATGTTAAGGAATGAAGGAATATGAGTAAAATAAAGCAAGCTTATCTCTAAATAGGTGCCTAAGTATTTAGTTATTGGCTCTCCTAAAAGTATGGCTACTATTATATGCCTCGGTCTCAGTATCTATTTAGCGTAGATTATATTGGACGGTACAATTGACGCATCAATAAACAGTATCCAGTGAATATATGGATCACCGTATTTAGTATTTACCGTCCACATAAGTGGACGTGAGCCACAGTTAATTGCAGATTATGATGCGACGAATGAATGAATGAAGATAACAAATACCCGCAAGGCAAAATGTCAGTGACCAAAGAGGGTTTTATGTAGATATGGAACCTCTAGTCCACGGGCCTCTCCGCAATCCAGTAGACAAAAAAAAAATCCCAAGAAATACACTAGATTCTTGCAACAAAATTCAAATAATCCCAAATGTACACTGTAGCAGAAACTTAAAATTCCATCAAAATGGCATGTACCTACAATTAGAGATTTAACGAAGCTAGCAACCAAACACCTACAAGTGACCAGAGAACAGTGAGAATGACCCATTGATCCTTCACTTCACTTAACCTGCTAATTTACTTAGAGTTGGGTTACTTGAAAAGCGTACACCCAATAGTACTTAATTAGAACTATCTAGCATGAAATTCTGTACATTTAAACGTGTATTTCGAGACCAAATGAGAAAAAAAAACAATAGCTAATCCTACCTACTCCAATAGGCTAACAACTATACGAACCATAATTAAGGCTAATTAAAGACATTAATAGCCCCGGCCACTCCATACCACGGATACGCTATGAATTATAGGCCGAGACGGAATCAGCCAAGGTAGGAACCGCCCTAGATAATTATTGTATTTATCAGGGTAACTGATAGATGACGCAGCATTGTCGAAATTCAATTAAATAATCAAAAATAATATTTGGTACAGAAAACCATATCAAATATGCCTATATAACGAATGAGGGCGCCATTTGCTAGGCCAAAAGTCAGCTTCTGAATATCTAGATCACCGGCGCTCTAAGTCTGAAACCTATTCACAAAATGAAGTTTACATTGAATTTCCAAAAGAAAAAAAAATTGCTAGCCACATCCAAGTGGCAACTACCTAAATGCCACAGGGCATCTTGGTTATATTTATTACAAGGTTGGCATTGTAGTTTACTTAAATCTGTAATTTCGTGACTCGATGAACACAAAAATAGTTTAGATAATGTTGGGGAATTCCACTGCTTTGGAGTTGACTTGTTTTTCGATCACATCGCATAACTCGGAACGATATGTGCAAGACAGTCGACATTTTCACCATTGTACTATGATAACAAACTGTAGAGCCGATGAAAATTTTAATTGAAAAATTGATGGTCATTGCCACGGCCACTATGGAACTTTTGTATGACTTACAGCTCGTACGTGCATGATGGTGTGTGTGTCTGTGTGTGTTATATGTAAAATACGTTTGAGAACATGATTTCAAGTATATCAACCTGATCAAAAAATATCTCCAACTTCTAGGGTACAGATAATATGCGAATGGTCTATTTGACACACATTTTTAGGAAATTTGACAAACATTTTATGGCGGTTTTTTCAGACTTCTGTGAATTATTATTTTCAAACATTATTCTTTATCATACATTTTTCTTTTTGACTATCTCGCCTTGATTCACTCTCCATTTTGATGATTTGAAAAAGACACTCCACACTAAACAATTAATTTGAAGATTTTAATACTATATGTACTTACTTGCAATTTATATAATATTCGGGTAAAAGATCCTTTATTAACTCATTACTTAAATACTGAAGGTAGGCTAGCTCATTCTTCCTATTGGTTGTGGCAGGATGCAAATTTTTTCCCAAATACTCAACAATCACATCGTTAAATTTTACATTCTTAAGCTTCGCAATTTGTTGCATGTAAAGATAGTCATCGATATGTTTGATGGCCTTGAAAATGAACAGATCATAAATAAACACAATTAAATTGCTTGAAAGGAGTACGTACGCACCGAACCCAAATCTAACATCGCATACAATTTAAAAATTTCTAGATATTAATATCACCTTGAAAATGTTAACGTGATAAAACATTACAAAAATGAACAAACTCTTTTGGAACCCTATAAAAACAGTCACTCGAGATAAGATATGCATGCAATTAGAAAAATTATACAAGGCAGTATGCATTTAAAGCCAATTCTTGATGTTTGATTGCCTGGGTGCACAAAAAGTTAAGACTATAAAATAGCACTCAAAAACCCTATGAGGGGCATACAGACCGAGAATTTAAAAACTTGCAATAAACTGTAGATCTAGAATTAAGAAACAAAAAATAACTCGAAACCGTTTCTATAATACTTACTTACAATGATATCATTTTCAAGGAGCATGCAAAGCAAAAAAATGAAAAATTACAAGTGTAATGAGGAACTGAGTGATACATTGTTCAAGAGATATATTATTTTTATTAACCTAAATTTTACCATTTCACTTTTGAGTAACTCGTTTTGCATGTACAGGGTTCTTATGTATATTTAGAGTAATCAGAAATCCCGTTCTATATCCTTAATGTGTTAGAAAGAGAATGTATGAAATAATGTGTCGAATGCATTGATCTTATGGCACAGTTTTTGTGATTTTTAAAGATAGAGGTACCAAACCTGGTCTATTCAGAACGGACTATCTCATAAATGAACCATATATCATTATACATTTAGATATCAAAAAGATAAGTTGATAGGTTCTGACAATTTTGCGAAACTCATTTGCTTGTCCTGGCAACACATTCTGGTGGTCCATGAAAATTAAAATAAACCGAAAAGTCGACTTCTTACATGATATGATATCTTATTGGAAAACTTATTGAAATGAAATGCTTTTCAGTGGTAGCAAATAAGGATCATTTGAAGCAGGATATTTTTAAAAAATGCATTAACTAAATAATTGTAATTATTGGCTTCAAAATATTAATTCTCTTAAGGCATCATACAGTTTAAAAATCTCTTATTATTGAGGCATATTTCATTTCAATTAAATATTTACTTATCTAAACTACTTATAATAATTGAAACGTATCACACCTCCATTTTTTAGCCCATCAGTCATTTTTAAAGCATTAAAGTAATGAAGTTGAGGTTTGGAACCTTCAACAATTAAGGTTTCAATAATTTTCCACACTGATCATAAAGGCAGTGCACTCGTTGCATCAAAGAGACCTTCGCATCATGATTTTCAGATATCATTAAAGTCGTAAAAAAGTTAACTCACTTGTCTACCTGGTTCAAAAAGCCTTAAAAACTGTACACATAGTTTTTAGCATCTATTTACTTATGGAAGTTCGCAAATTGATTTGGAAGGATCCTTACTGACCAGACCTGCTAACGTTGATAGTCACACAGTTTTATCCACAATACCGAAACTTTTTTTTTATTTTACACTTGACCCGACTCGACCCGTGTTTCGCTAACCATGTTAGCGTGAACAAGAGTTGATAAAATATCTTTCCTGATGCTACTAACATGGTTAGCGAAACCCGTGTCCAGTGTAAAAAAATGTGTTTCGGTACTGTGACTAAAATTGTGTTGAAGTAGCAAAAACCAAAAGGGTGAAGCTAAACGGTCTACAATGACGTGGTAGATCCTATAATGTGAATTTTAAAACTTCTATTTCAACTACATAAGCAGTTGTATGCCAACATTTTTTTGCTGAGGTTAATTTTCTAGAATAAACATTCTATTTGGAATATGAAGGCCTGCATTTTTCTTAGCTTTTACTGAAAAAATCAGAATACGAGAACCGACGCGACGTTTTGAAAGAAAACGCAGGACTCTGCAAATCGATTTGCATGTAAGCAGTTATTAATGCAGTTTTGTATCTCAGCAGGTAATAATTGCTTTTTTAATGACAGTGATAATATTGATATAGTAACCAACCAAATGAAACAAATAAATAATATTTTCAGTTGAGGCCCGAAAATCATTCAGAATTGACAAAACAGTCAATGATCATGTAAGAAATGACAGCAACAAATAACATATGCGATGAGCATTTAATTATAGCTAGACACGAGTATGAGAATTACGACTCGAGTCCTATGCGAAGGTCATAATAAAAGAGTGTTTTAATAGCCGTTATATATCCAGCATAATAATGAAAAATTAGTACTTTAGCCTTCAAAAATTACTAAGTAAATAGTGGCTATGAACTGCAAAAAACTATAAATTTTAAATATCATGGCTATGACAATCTTTGATATTCACCGAATATTGCTTTGATGTTGCATTTTAATTGGTTATTAACTCGTATCCTAATTAAAAATCTGTAACTTAATTGATCCGATTATAATACAGGTAGTAAATATCTAATATATCAATTAAAGGATTGAAGTAGAAAAAGTATTTTTTCAATTCAAGTTGATCATAATATATATTCGCCATTATTAAGGCTCACGAGGTGCTACTGAATCTCATCACTTGAAAGAATAAGACGGTGTCTGGGTGAAAGTCTCACCCCTGCGGCGTTTTCTATTATTACTACTATTATTACACGACTGTAGCGAAGTTAAAAAAAAAAGCAAAGCATATATTCAAAAATATAGCGAGATGAATCAGTCTACTGGGATCTAAATTTCAAATACAACATGTAGCCGGTAAGCAGATGCAACAAGTCAACGTGTTAAGTCGAAACCTAGACACCGTCTTATTCTGGTGTGCTAATGATATCGGAGAAATACTGATTGGAAGAAGCTCAAGTTGAAGATGAGTAAATAAGAAAAATAAAAGAAGTCCTTCTCTCCTGATATTACGACGAAAGCTATACAGTTTCCAAAGAGTATTACTTAAAAGAGTTTACAGAATATCCGACACAAGAATAAAATTGATGACACAAAAAAATAGACAGGGAGTAGTTGGTCAATATGTGTGCTTCCAAGTACACAGACAGTTAATATATTTCAAGAGCTTAACGAAGTGTTAAGAATATTTGGAAACCCAAAAAAAGAGTAATTTCTTATGCTAGTAGATGAAATACTGATGTTAAAAAAAGTTAACAGTCGGATGGTCTAGCGACATTGGAGGCGAAGCATGAAAAGATAAGTAACAAAACAAACAACTGGCCGATTCACCTTTTTTAGGGAAACATGTAAATATTTTAGCTACTTTTGATCCTATTGGAGCAGTTATCCGAATGATTACAGAAACTCTCGAACACGACACAGTCGTCTTCCTAGTCCACTTCGAAGACGAATGTCGCCTACATTAATTCTCAAGGTGTTGGTATGTCCAGTAATTTCCGCCGATTTGTGTATGTTTTAGTGGTATTTCTTGTCTAAAATTAGTTTTAAAACTAATATATTACATTTTTCGGGGATAATACCACGAGAGCTTAAAAGTTATAGTATAGTAGTATTTTGACATTGTTCCCGGCCCATTTGGGTATTATGTAATTGATTTATTGGAATAAAAAAATTACATACTCTCAAAAAATACATGGATGGAAGCATCACGAACCTTTGCTTTTTGATAAGATATAAAATAGATCAAAATAAGACATAGACAATAAACAGGGTTAGACTTGTCCATCAACAGAAAAAGAATGCCTAAGTTAGCAAGTTCTTAAATTAATGTTTGCAATAGTTTAAATACATGCGGATTTTTAACCAATTGCCCTCAACCTACCCACCTTACTGAGTTCTGTTAAGAATTAAACATCGGAGTGGAGGCAATACCTCCTACGTGGAGGCCAATTGTCGGTATCTTTACCAGTGATGTTTTGGCAAATTTAGTTACCTTGGCATCCAATGGCAAAATCCGAGGCAAAATCTGAAGAGAATTTAACCCTGGCAAAAATATCTGGTACATACATATCCCACATTGATCTACCAGCCCTCATAAAAATTGCTGAATGCCCGCATTGACAAAATCGAAACTTGAACCACTGATGATGCTAACATGGTTAACGAAAAGTGCGCCGAGCGTAAAAATTCTGCTTCGGTATTGTGGATTAAACTCTGTTTTAGGACAGACCATTGTTTTAAGCGTTATGAAGGTCAGCGATCAATGACGTTGGTGGAAGACTGTCCAAGATTCTATTCAATGTAAAAACAGCAAATCAAATTCTTAGAAGAGAAAACTAAAATTAATGCATCGAAATAATCAAACTACTTTAACTTTGGACAATGTACAGTAAACACCAAATGAACATTTATCATTTAATTAACAAAAGTGTAAAAGGTTAAATTTAGGTCAATTTTTCCTAATATATCGATTCAAATATATAAGTAATATGTATTATAAAATCGACGGCGTTTTATGTTTTTAATGCACGGTGCTAAAATATGTGGGTTTATGTTTACTTCGAGTTTAGGGCTCCTTTGCTTTCTTATATGATTGTTAAAGAGTAAAATGTACTTCAGTGTTCTCAAATTTTTAATGCCTCTAAACATTCAAATGGCACCCAGTTGTTCTAATTACTTGAAATTACTAAATTTAATTGAATATCAAATTGTTTTATGAAAAAGTTAAATGGCTAGTTTTCAAAAATAATTTTATTCAAAAGATATGAAGGTCGCATTGGGATATATATTTATCTAGGACAGTGACAGAAACGACAGCATTTTACAGCGCGGGTCGCGGCCTACCACCAGGACCTGATCCCATTTTATTACGTTACATTCCCGATCAAGACGCGCTTCGAATTCTGCATATTTAATCTCTTATATTTCACGCTTAACGGATCGATTTAAAATTTTGAATATGACTTATTTTTATGAAGTATTTTGGATAGGTAATAGAAATTTGTTTGTTTTTTTTTATGATGCTATTATTCAATTGATTAGGAAGATACAAGTTATGTAGATCTGCTCTAAACCAATACACCATATTATGTAATCCATGTTTACTTACCTGGGGAACGAGTTTATTAGTAAATATATCAATGTAGTCGATATCAAAAAAGCGTTTTACCAAAGTAGCACTAGCACATTTGAGGCAGTACCGTAGTTCGTTCACAAATTCCTTGTTGTCAGTGAATTGATGATGCCAAGACGATACAAAATCCGCTAGGATTTTGTTGTAAAACTGAAATACAAGCAATAAGTTCAGTTTTTTGTTACACCATATGATTATAAATAATTTCAGTGGCAGTATGTTAGGGTTAGGCTGAAGGATAGCCACGGTGTGGAAAGTGAAAGGAGGGCTGATTCTAGTGGCATGTATATTTTAACTCTAATAGCACTTTGCAAATTATATAAATTGCTTCTCATTAAGTTATTGAGGAAAAAGTTCCTAATATACATTGACCAAGCTTTGAAAGTATATATACAGGAAGTCCGCTAATTATATGTACACAGTAAAACCTCAAATTCCTTATGTACAGGGTGGCCCGTTTATTATAAGATGACACCTTGTCTCAGAATATACGGGGTGTACCCAAAAAAAGTTTAATACAAAAGTTGTTAGGGTTTACTTGAACTTTTAAAATATCATATTGTTATATATGCAGAGTGTTCGTATTTTCGTGGACACAAATCAACCATCTTATTTTAAATAGATTACCCTGTATATTAAGGCATTTTTAAATTCCTCGGAAAATTATAGATATATTTTATATATAATATCCTATATCTAACCGTTTTTGACATATTTCGAATTTTATGCCAAAAATGACGTTTGCAGGTCTAAATACATATAACTATCAATTTATCCTATTGAAATCCTTTATTATTTAATTGGAGTTGGTTTCCTTGTAGAAGGAAATCTATTTTAGTCCCAGATTAACCTACACTAATCTGGGCTCTAGTGATCTGTGTTGACATTTTTATAATAAATAAATATAGGGTGATCAAAAACTAACATTAGAAATTTTAATGAAAAAAAAATCGTTATTGTTTTCAAACGGAAGCCCCCTATTTTTATTATTTTATCATATTTAGCATTAAAAATAAGGGCGACTTTATATAAAGTTGTCTATTCGAAAAACTTGTAGTTTTTCAAATATTGGCATTGATAATATAACATTTTTCTATTGCAAAAATGCTATACGGCTTTTAAGTTTTGTTGATGGCGAGGCATGGCGAAAAAAAAACAATCGAGCACTACAGAAATGACACTGGTTCTTGTCGTCTGACAATACACCTACTTATTACTCCAGCCGGGACGATTAAGTTATTAGCCTTTCGTCGGGCGCAGCTGTTCTAGCAGATACAACAGTCTTTCTTCTGCATCGTGTAAGGTAACCTGTAGTGTTAAAATCCCCACCGCATAAGTAGCCTCCTATTTTTAGACCAGCTATCGATATGTTCGTGGCAGTTTGTGTTAGAAGGTTTGATGTGCACGTGGCAAACATTTTGATCTCTTGGATACACTGCACCTGATTACGTTATAATTTACAACACTACCATTGGCCAGCGTTTTATATTTCTAGAGACACATTATAGGTGGGTACCTATGCGATGAGGATTTTAACAGAATAGGTTACCGTACTCGATGCAAAAGAAAGACTGTTTTATCTGCTAGAACAGCTGCGCCCGACGAAAGGTAAACGACTTAATCGTCCCGGCTGGGGTAATAAGCAGGTGTATTATCAGACGACAAGAAATAGTTTCATTTCTGTAGAGCTCGATAGCTTTTTTTTTCACCACGCCTCGGTGTCATGGCCAACTAATAACAAAACTTAAAAGCCGCATAGCATGATTACAATAGAAAAACACAAACACAAGTCGCCCATATTTTGAATGCTAAATAAGATAAAATTATAAAAATAAGGGGTTTCCATTTGAAAAAATTGGCTTTTAACGATTTTTTTTATTTATATGTTTAATGTTTTTGATCACCCTGTATTTATTTATTATAAAAATGCCAACACAGACTACTAAAGTACATCCCCTGTATTTTCAAATTCTATTGAAAAAGTTCAACATAGTTTTTTCAGTTAGGAATAACACAATACGTGACCACAATTATTATGCTGAAATCGAAAGTCAAATGTCATTGGCCCCTCTTAGTGAATGAAGAGATATGTTTGGGGCTATATTTATATTTAAACTCTTGAATGGTCACATTGACTGTGCCAATATTTTATCAGGTAGGTCGTAGCATTCCTTATCACAGTAGAAATTTTGGTCAGTTTAAGCATTAAAGCAATGAGCTGATGTGTGATATATATTTTTTTCTTTTTTTGTTATTGTTTTTAACATTGCAATATGATGTAATGAGTCATAGAAAAATGTCTTGTGCTAGTAGTTATTATCAGTTGTTGTAGATATTTCTGCAGAAAATTTTAACAATTTTTTTTACGATTGGGAAACCTACAAGTAAACAGATTACAAATCTTTCTAATGTTGATCCAGTTTGTTTCTTATCAAATATCAATACAAGTAAACATTCACTCTTCCTCTGTCCAGCTGATGAAATTGAAATATCTGAAATAATAAATAATTTAAATAGCAGTAATGCAAGAGATATTTTTGGTATTAGCAACAAAATGCTGAAGTGTTTTCGCGATGGTATCATTTTTCCTCTCAAAACCATAGTGAATAAATGTTTTGAAGATGGTCTATTTCCATCAAACCTGAAAGTGGCAAGAGTTACTCCAATTTATAAAAAGGGTGATGAGCGGGACGTCCAAAATTACCGTTCAATAAGTGTCATTCCTTCGGTCTCCAAAATTATTGAAGTGGCATTTAATAATAGACTACTGGCCTTTTTAGAAAAAAATAATTTACTCTTTCCAACCCAATTTGGATACAGGAAAAAACTATCAACCCAACATGCTATAGTTGAGTTAGTGCAGTATATAGTTCGTGCTTTGGAGAAAGGTCAGGTTGTATCTAGGGTTGTGCCGTTCGCAAATTTAATGAAATTTTCTTTTTTGAAATTTTCGAAATATTTCACTTTCCTTGAAATAGTGCAAAATTGAAAAAATCATTTGAAAATTTCAACCCGTAAATTTCCTAAGATTTCTGAAATTTCATAAATTTCAATGAAATGTTCATCCATTTCAGTGAAATTTCCATAAATACCACTGAAAATTTCGCTACCGGCTACCCCTGCATAATGGGTTCGTCCGTTCCGTCGGCCGCTTGGCGTTACATTTGCGGTAAGATTGAAAATATCACTTTCGTTCTTGCGCGCGCGCGCATCAATCTTGCATATGCGCCTTGTCTTCGCGATCCAATCAGTTTGTCGCAAGAGCCCTCGTGGTGGACGTGGTATCAAGATAAAAATATCGATACCTGATACTAATATCGGTATCGGTACCAGGGATCGATGCTTACTAACATCGACACACAACAGTATCGATTCCTTTAGTATTCGATACTCTAGTAGTCTAAAAATAAT